>OY744555.1:38428210-38470710 GCA_963556195.1 Sepiola atlantica
ACCTTAACACTTTCTCATTCAATTACAATGAAATATTTTAACATATCGTATACATACACAGAAAATCTGACTTAAACACTCAAGGTTATACATTATTTGCATATTTATTTTTTAAACATTGTCTAATAAATTTATATTCAGTAATATTCACTTATAATTTGATTCTGCTATTTTATTATGTATACATTGTATGCTAATTGTTAATAACGAAGACTATTCTGTTCATAAATGACGGCGATTGTGTCACACGTGAGCACAAAATGCTGGCGGCAGCGATGACGCTTGTTTGTGGCGGCGGTTTGCTGAGAATTGATTTACACTTTTACCCCCCGGCACAAATATGAAAGGTCTAAACAATATTTCTTAGCTTCTTCGCTTTGAACAAAGTGCAGTATTAAAAAAATTTTTAATTGAAAATTGGTTCAATTACTTTCAGAGCACTGAGTTTAAAGAATTTGAAACATTTATTTTTTCAGTGGGGATATACTCAGAAGGGAAAATCCATCAACCTTCGTTCAATCCTCGTAAGGTAACAAAATAATAAACAAAAAAAATGTGTATTGTGGGGGGGGGATATATAACGAGGACTATTCTCTGTTTATAAATGACGGCGATTGTGTCACGTGAGCCAAAATGCTGGCGGTGGGGGTGTGCCGGGGTGTGCCGGGGTGTGCCGGGGGGTGCCGGGGTGTGCCGGGGGGTAAAAGGGCCACCCTTTCAGACGTCCTAAAAAGCTTGTAAGTTCACCTTTCTTTATTAGATGAAAAAATATTATTGGGAAAATAACCATTTTTATCCATGTAGTTCAATATGACAATAATTGCTTTACAGTTGTGATACAACTTTTTAACTTGTTCTTTTCTTTGGATACGCGAACGTGCGCTATCTGTATTTGCAAGAAGACTCACATGATGTCCCCTATATGATTTCGCGATCTCTATTCGTACACTATGTTGTGTGTGTATGATGTCAAAAGAAGAGTAGTGATTATGTTCGACAAAAACGACCCAAATCTCAAGTCATTGTCAGTTTTTAAATCAGCTTTTACCGTGTTGTCACACGGGATAATCGTTATAAAAAACTAATATCAATTCGTCGGTCTTGCAGAAACCACAGAAGAAAAAATTCTAAAGCCTCTACCTCCGTAATTGATTACTATACCTCTCATCTATTTCATAAGAGACTTGCAAAATACTGCCCCCGAGAATTGAACACAATTTCTCGAAAATACATCATCTATTTCATAAGAGACTCGCAAAATGTCTTTCATTATACCCTTTTCCAAAGAAATGCGAAAATATATGGGAATACGTATCCATTAATAAAAAGAAAAGTAAAAATTAAAAGATAGAAATCAATTGTGATAAAAGAGACATTAAATATGTATGAGAAATAGAATACAAAAAAAACTAACGCACACAATAGAGTGTTTTTTCCACCTTTAAAGGATCGCATTAAGGTCTGAAAAATATGATTGATATTGAACTGTTATTTTTCGTTCTGATTGTATACGTAACAAATTCGAAATCAATATATATACATACATACATATATATATATATATATATATATATATATATATATATATATATATATATATATATATATATCATATATCATATAAAGGATAAAATGCACGATATATCATGAAATGAAATACCGCGAAAGACAAGATTTCTGAAAAAGACGAACGAAACTAACTAATATAACGAAAGATTTGACCGGCTTCGTTCGCATCAACAAAGTGAACATTTAAAATGTATTCGATAACGGTTAAAACATCTGAAATAAGAACGCGCAAAGAGACGTCATTGGCACGCGATTAATATTTAGAAAAAGGAAGTATAAAAAACGCTTTCGTAGAGATGTTAGAATTATAAGGGGGAGAATAAAAACGACAATAAAAAAGAGCAAGGAAAAGAAGTGGAAAATATGGATGAAGTATAGTAAAACAAAGTTACTTAAACCGTGATCGCAGTGGCGGAATATATTGCATTATTTCAGTGCGGTTTTAGCCAGATGTTAGCTTAAGGAAAAAGATCTGAGTCTGTTGATTATGTTAGATGGTGATGAGAGAAGTATTATAGCGCTTTCGATGAACATGCGACGTGGGAGTAAGTAGTCGGCGTTGGGGAGGGTACATTTTTTAAAATCAAACTTGTGGCTAAAAGTGTTTCTATGTATGAATAGTGCGTTTGTGGGATTGTTGTGTTTGGAGTGATGTTTGTGTTCCGAAATGCGGGATTTTATATTTCTGTCCGTTTCACCAATATAAAAAATCGGGCATGTGGCACTTTTTATTTTGTAAATGCCAGCTTAAGAAGAGATGTCCTTGGAAGGAAGTTGAGGACGTGTTTAATATTGAATAAATCCTTAATTGGTTTAAAATTTTATATTACGATTTTTATGCCAAATTATAATTGTTTTGTAAGGTAATACATATCGGATTATATTTTTCTCAGTCATGTCGGTATTATTTGTGCTGGCAATGTTATGAGGGGAAACTCGTGTGGTGTTAGTCTGTTTCTTTTTTAGTTTAGCGTTTTGTATAAAATTGATGGTATTGTAAATCTTGAGAAATGTTCTGGATACAGGTTTTATGATTGCGGAGGTAAGCGGGGCTGCACATTCTAAGAGCTCTTAGGAACGCGCCTATGATCATTGCGGATTTTATTCTGTTGTTGTGGTCGGAGTAAAAATGTATGAGATTATTTTTATTCAAAGTTATTCTTAAGACTGAGAAGTTTAGTCAGGTTGGGCTGTTGTGCACAGTAATATCATGGAAGTTGAGGATCTAATTCTTTTCTAATTCGGAGGTGAAGGAAATGGTATGTTCAATTTTATAAATTGTGTCGACTATGTAAGGGAAGATTAATGTGACGTGGGTAAATAAGAAGGGGATCATCGATGTGTCTAAAGTAGCGAAAGTTATGGGATAGGATTGAGTTTAATAGGACGTTTTCTGAAAATTACAGGAAACGACAGGCAACGACTCTGCTTACCGTCTCTCCAAATGCGTTGTATTATTCTTTTTTAAATAGTTCAAAGCGTGCCAATGATGTATATTTATGCGTTTTTCTTTTACTTATGTTTTTGAATAAATTTAAAATCATAACTGTTTCTGAAGACGTTCGTTGATCTGAACGGAACCGATAAAATCTCTTGTTTCTTGATTTTTTCTGTATTTAATATTGTTTGTATGCTTGTTTTTCCACTTATATATATATATATAAATATGTATGCATGTATGTATTTTACATATACGTATATATATACACATATATACATACACCAACACACACACGCACACACACGCACACACATATATATATATATACCAAAGGCTCTATTAACGACGCCCCACCTCTATACCCAGAATTCCTCACCCACCTAATCACATCTGCTACTACACACACACGGTAAACAAAAAAAAAGTTATAGAACGAAATTATTACAACTCTAAGGGACATAACTCCCACAAACAAAACTTGACTCACACGAGTTATTTGCCCCTACCACCGAGATAACGATTATTCAGTATATTATTAACAAAACAAACAACGTTATATAAAAATAAATAAATAAATAAATAAAAAATAAATTACTCAGTATATTTACTAACAAAATAAACAGCAACGGTTAAAATAGCAAATAAGAATTTATAAAAAAATAAATAAACTAACTTCTACGGACCTACTACTAAAACAAACCAACATTTCCGGCCCCGGCTTTTGGCAAAAAAAAAAAAACACACTCCAACGAGTGGTAGTATTTATTTTATTCTGAGGATGAGGGATACCCTCGAAAATTAAAAATAATGAAAAGGACACACTCCAACCCAACACCACGGTCACGATACACTGGTAAATAAAAAAAAAATGTTTTTGAAAATTATTGACTTTTCAATATTGTCACTTTGTTTTGTTTTTACGATTCCACGTGTCGTATGTGTCACTTTAACAACGCATTGTTATCGCCTTCAAAAAAAAATAATATTATTCTTACACTATACACAATGCTCCAAGCGAACTACAACATTCTTCTCATATATATATATACATATATATATATATATATATATATATATATATATATATATATATATATATATATGAATTTCTTTTAGTTTACCCTAAAGTTTATACAAAAATGTATCATACCCCTTAAGCTGTTAATTTACTATTTCATAAAAAGTCATTAATATATCTTTCAATATTTTATTCTAAAACACTTCATACACAGAAAATTGTTTCTACTATTTTCGACAATATACATTTCATGGCATACCGAATATAATGAACACTCTCGAAGTGGTTTTCTCAGTGTATCATCGTTTTCAGAATCAGGTTTAAAAATAAAAATGCATCCTTAATTCATTGTATTTATGCACTTCTTTTATTTCTTTTTGTTTTATTTCAATTCAAATCAAGAGAAAACTTTGGTTACTTGTAATTAAAAGTTGATTAGATTTTGGCCATCTTATATTTTTACGTTTTCGGTATGTAACTCAATCACTTAACAATTTCAAATCATGACTTACATTATTCTCGCACTGACATCGCGTAAGATGCAATGCCAACTGTTTAGAAAAGTTGAATCCTGACTACCAGCAATCGTTCGCTGTGTTTTAAACGGAAACAACTATTTCCTGGGAAAAAAAAAAAAAACAACATTTTATCAAAGGCTGATCAACCTATAACTATATATATACATATATATATATATATATATATATATATATATATATATATATATATATATGTATATATTTATTTATATATTTATATATATATATATTTATATTTATATATATATATTAATATATATATATATTTATATATATATATATATATTCATATATATATATATATATATATATATATATATATATATATATATATATATATATATATAACCGACAACAGGGTTGTTATCCTTATCGCTTTGCAAGGTTTTCTTTAACATACTCGTGTCCACTGGAAGATTACTGCCCACATTATACAAGTACAACATATGCCACAACTTTTACCTGGCAATACGTTTTTTTTAACATCTACAGCATGCATAGCTACGGCTACCAGTTACATAGATAAAACTAAATTGCACGCAAGTCTCCAGCCGGTCTGTGTAACACTTATTCGTATCATCTCTGTTAATAATATAAAATTTGGTCTGAACAAATGTAGGTTTACACACTCAATTTACAGGTTATATTTAGCCACCACTTCAAATTCCGACCATGCTAGTTGTAGGCAACTGATAGATTACCGGGCTGATCATTTACACACGTGCTATCCGTATCCATCAGAAGGAACATACACTAACACACGCAGAACTTAATAAATTGCAAAAGAAAGAAGATAAAGCAAATGAAGAACTTATGTGTGACTAAAACAAAAATAACTTCCAAATAAAAAGAATAGTTTTAATGATTTAAATAATCTAAATGAAGTCAAGAGTTGCCATTTAAAACTCAATGCATGTATGTGTGTGTGTGCCCTATAGAAAAAATGTTAGCGAACCTTAATAGAATCTAAAAGTTTATTCTAATATAAAATTCACTAAAAAGTTAACGGGCGTTTTCCGAATATCTAAATTCACTCCTAAGTGAGCTATATATGTATATGTATATATCTCTCTCTATCTATATATATATATATATATATATATATATATATATATATATATATATATATATATATATCCATAGTTATTTGTTAAAAACTGTATACTATTGATCGAATATACTTTTATATTTCTCTAGAATGGACCATTGCCTGGTATAGTGTAATACTAGCATGGCTACCCGGCGTTGCTCGGGGTCATAAAAACACAAAATCGAAGAACAATAGCGTGTGTCACATCTTTATATCCAAACTTCTATTTCTCTCCCTATATATATATATATATATATATATATATATATATATATATATATATATATGTATATATATATATATATATATATATATATATATGTATATATGTATATATATATATATATATATATATATATATATGTATATATATATGTATATATATATATATATATATATATATATATATATATATATATATATATATATATATATATATATATATATGTATGACATGCAAATCAACGTTTTACATATAAGAGCAAACCGAAACAAGACTGCATATAAATAGGTATAAAAGAATTTGCATGGAAATCATTATGAATAATTAAATACAATAATAAATATTTCTTATCCGCACGATTTATTTACGATATACACCAGTGTATTTTGAGTCGAGGTTTGGGTTATGGTTATTTTTTGATGTACACAAGTGTATTTAGAGGTGTGGTTTGGGTTAGGGTTAGGGTTATTTTGGATATACACAAGTGAATTTAGAGTTGAAGTGATGGTAAGGTTTGGATTATTTTGGATATACACCAGTGTATTTAAAGTTGGGCTTAGGGTTAGGTTGGCGTATTTTGGATATACCCCAGTGTATTTTGAGTTGGGGTTTAGGTTAGGGTTAGCGTTTTTGTTGGGATATACACACGAGTATTTAAAGTTCCGGTTAGGGTTAGGGTTAGCGGTATTTTTTATATACACAAGTGTATTTGGAGTTGGGGTTTGAGTTAGGGTTATTTTGTATATACGCATATGTATTTGGAGTTGGGGTTAGGGTTAAGGTTAAGGTTATTTCGATATACACAAGTGTATTTAGAGTTGGGGTTAGGGTTAGGGTTAAGGTTAGGGTTATTTTATATATACAAAATATATTTGGAGTTGGGGTTGGGGTTAGGGTAAGGATTATGTTTTTTTATATACACAAGTGTATTTGGAGTTGGGGTTAGGATTAATGCTAGGCTTATTCTTGATATACACTAGTGTATTTGGAGTTGTGGTTATGGTTAGGGTTATGTTATTTTAGATATACACAAATGTATTTGGAGTTGAGATTAGGGTAAGGGTTATTTTGGATATACACAAGTGTATTTGGAGTTGGTGTTAGGGTTAGGGTTAATTTGGATATACACAAGTGTATTTAGAGTTGGGGCTAGGGTAAGGGTTAGGGTGATTTTGGATATACACAGATGTATTTGAAGTTGTTTTCACATTAAAAATAACCTTTAAAGTTGTGTCTTAGATCACTTCGCAAGATGAGATGAATCAGAATACTGAATTAATGTTTAAGATAGTGACAAAATACTTAAATGCAAACAGAAATTACAATTCACGGCGATGAATAATTACACGCATTTTGAAAAGTGTTATTATATAATGTAGGCCACATAATCGTTGATTAGTCGAAAGCTACAAATTACGTAGGATTGATGCCTGGAAGTAGAAGATTGATCTCGGTGAATAAACGGAAGTAAAGTCTAACGTCATTTCCATCAAACTGTATGTGGTATCTATTTCCTGTCATTATGCAAAGCGAGTGGATGCAGAAAGTAAGCACTTCTCCGAAAAATCAGTGAGAGAGAGAGAGAAAGAGAGAGAGAAAGAGAGAGAGAGAGAGAGAGAGAGAGAGAAAGGCACACACATATGTATATGTCGTACATCTAAGCCAACTAATACACACATACACTTACAATGCTCTTTTATATATAAATGAATATTGATTATTTTATTAAACCGACGGATTGTTTAACTCGGATAAGTTAGTCGAACTATGTGTTATATAAAAACCTATACTAAATTTGAATTGATGTAACCTTTTAAATCATTCGTGATAATAGAACTTGACGGTGGTATGTGTGTGTTTCAAGCTGGTATAAGATAACGTTCTTTAGAAATAGTAACTATTGAACTTTAAGTAACAATGCAGCGTAGGTAAAACAAAAATCAATGTTTTATCTGGCAACCAAATCTCAGCTTGTCGCCAAATAACGGACAATGGAATTATTCAAGCCTTCTGGACATTCATTGAATAGAATGTAATTGTTAGGGTTTGCAGTCGGCTAAGTAAGAACGAAAAACAAGAAAATATGAAGAAAGATCATTTATATAAACGCTGAAAGACGAAAATCTATAGAATAATAATTTTGCCACTATTAAATAAGCTACATTACGTAACACTGTAAAGTAATACTCTTTTATATATTTATGAAATCTGATCATTCATCACACTTGCAGTGCGATTAAAAGGCCACATTTATATTTACAATAGTTGCGTAATAGCTTTCTAATATACAAAAAAAAAAAAAAATAAGCATTTTGTGTCAAACGGCTCCGTCTGGTTATTTGCAGTTATTTGTGGGAGGACGTTGCTATTCTTGGCTTCCTTAAGTTTCCGGGGGGCAAAATGAGACACAGGTCCATGCTAGTATATAATATGGCTCGTCTGTCTTTTTCTGTGTGTGTTTCTGTATAAACTCATGTCTGCCTGTGTGTCTGTTTGTACAATTGAAAATAAGTCGCTGTGCGAAAAGAGATCAATGGTTGTATTACCTTTGTATTAAGATGCTTATGATAAGACAACAACGTCTGCGTGCGATCCATAAATCAATTAAATAGCGATGACGCGTTTTAGTTTATGTTACGAAGTAAAATATAAAATAAAAATTGAAATATAATAGTAGTAAAAAGCTGTTTCACAGCCTGAAAATCACTGTGATAATGTCTTCACCATTTGTTTATAACGTTGAACAGAATGAATATCCAAAACAGTGATCGTGAGTTGCCAGTTGTGTGTTAAACTTATCGGCAAGTTTTGTACATATTTATAGGTTCGGTGTTTACTTATATAACCTAGTTATCCCAATATGCTTGTCTTTTGTCAGCCTAAGTATTTGGTCAGGCTGAGCGTCACATGATTATTGACGGAGTAAGCCTTCAAAAGGGTGTAACATAATTCCAAGAAAACGATGAGATTTCCCCTCTCGTGTATCAGGAATACATGAAAGCAGAAATTGGGGTATTGTTTTATAGAACAACTACAAAAAATTAGATACAACCGAACGTAATTACATATGTATAATAACTACGGAAAGTAAACAAATCACCGATAAACAAAAAATTAGCGACAAAGTTAGTAAATAAAAATCTAAACATTCCTATATCTTATTTAAAGAACAATAACCCTAGCACTCTCTTAATTAATCCGACCAAACACAAAATATGAAGCAATTCCATCTAGAATCAGCAAACAAATAAAAAAATACCTAGAATGAAACTAATGGGTGAATACTGCCGAAGCAATCGCTTGGTTTAACAATATCGAACATAAGAACAAATGTACGTTCCTACAATTTGCTTTGTGGATTGATATCCCTCTATATTAGAATAACTCGACAACATCACCCTAGAATTTGCCGAGATGTATACTGATATATCCAAGGATGAAATCCACATCATTAAAACACGAGGAGATCAGTTTTAATCAATAATGATTAACAATGGATTAAAATAAACATGGCAAACTCCTTTAATTTGCCCATGGGTGCACTTGACTCTACGAGGCATCATATATTGTGAAGTTATTTATTTTATTTTATATACACTCACAAACATATTTGATAATAAATATATCGGCCTATATAGAGATGATGGGTTATCGATAATAAGTGATTCCAACAAAGTCAAGGGAGAAAACATCAAAGAAAATTATACATATGGAAATAGAAAAAAAAACTAGGCTTAAATTTCAAGTACTGACTAAAGTACTAACATAAAAACAACTCACTTTCTAGATGTCACGTTAAACTTAAATAAAAATGCTTACGAACCATACCTAAAAGATAACGCCAATTTAATATACGTAAACCGAAAGTCTAATCACTCCCATCAATCATAAAACATATTCCGAATTCTATCGAACGTAGAATTATCAACAATTCTAGCAACGAAAGTGTTTTTAAAAAAGCAAGCACCATTTACAATACAGCTAAAAAAATAGGTATTACCATTATACCGAAATTAAATATAAGTAACAAGACATTAATAATTACTATAACATTGAAAGTACAAATGAAAAATATAATCTACTATACACCGCCCTATAACCAGATGCTAAAAGCTAAACTGGGCAAAAAATTCCATGATGTGATTGAAAAACACTTCCCCGTAACCAATCCCCTGCATAAAATATTCAATAAAAATACGCTAAAACTATACTACAGCTGGTGCCCAAACCTAGAAATGATAATTAAAACACACAATAACAAAATACTAAAAGAGAACAGCAGAGAGGAAGACAAAAATAACAAATTACATAAAAAGTGACAAATATAGCAAAAATAATACTAAAAAGGACAAAAATATAAACACTTCAAATATAATTAAACAAAACACTAATAGTAATCACCCGAATAAAAATCAAAAAGTTAGCGATGAAGAGAAAAGTTGTAACTGCATACATCGTACAAAATAAATACCCAACCAAAAGTATTGTATACCAAGCAACAATATTTGCCAAGGAAAGACCGAAAAACAATAAGTACTACCTGGGTATGACCTCCCTAGATTTTTAACTAGATAATATGACCACAAAAGCACATTTAAACACAGAGAACGTCGAATTTAAACAGCACTAGCAAACAACTACTGGGAGCTCAATGAAAAGGGACGATCACCAATGATTGAATCGAAAATAATACGACAGGTCAGTACATGTACAAATTTAGACGACCTTTGTAGATTGTTTGAATGAAAAATGTGAAATCCTAAACTTTAAAAACCCCTAAAATCTACTAAACTGTAGACGTAACAGCAAACCGCTGACTGCACCTTAGGCTAAAAATACATAAATAAATAAACAAATAAGTAAAAAAAAAAAACTAAATTTAAACCTAACCATTTAAAAACTAATACTTAAAATAGACATACAAGAAACCAAGTGTTAAAATGAGTTCACACTTATATTGACACAACAAAGAAACAGGATATAGGCCACTCTATAGAAAACAGAACAATATAACAGGATATAGGAAGCAAAACAAACCGAACCTGTGTTCGTGGTAAGCCCAACGATTGGCTAATAGAACAACAAAGAATCGTATTGGTTAACTAGCTAGCCGTGTATATAAAAAACTGGCAAAAGTAACTCCATGCATTTTAGTCTGACGATTCCACCCGGAGATCAAACGCAGGAGCCTCTGTGTAGCTTAATTGCCATAAATATATATTCATAGCTTACTATATATATATATTTATATATATATATATATATATATATATATATATATATGTATATATATATATAAACAGCTTTACTTGGTATTGAGCACTTTTTATAAACACTTGAATTTCTACGGATTTACATTTACAGAAACTAATACAATACATGTACGATATATATGTACATATATATATATATATATATATATATATATATATATATATATATAGGACAAATTAGTGTCCTAAACGGAGTATTGATTTATTCCTCTCCAGGAGGTAGGCACAAGGCCAGTTGTTAAGTTACTCCCACAAGTAAGATGTGACCCAAGGTCGGGTCGGGAAAGTGAGATTTAAAAATTGCCTGGGCAGCCCCGTGGGAATTCCCCGGTAGGAGCGCGTCAAGCAGTAAGCAATAAACTTACTCCTCCCCAAAGAGGGGAGGCGAAGCCTTGGAGGGTGGACCTGCTAGAACTGCACAGGACAGACCCATGTACCGGCGTAAATCAAGCCCCTTAGGCCAAGACAATACCCGTGTATGGGGTGCAGTATCCATCGGAACAGACACTACACTTTTCGTTAACGAATTCTAATACACCCAAATACAGCGTTTGCTTTGCTGACGCGACTTAAATGGACAATATACTCCCAAGATAGTAGCGAGAAAATGCTGGGATTAATTGTTTTCCAACATATTATGATTTCACATAAGGCCACTAAAAAAAAAGTGGTGTACTCTGGCTCCGACAAAATATCCTGAACAATAATTCTGGCATTCCGGGTCTGGGCGCATGAAATGATTTGCAATAAACGCATCTCCTCCAAAAAATAAGATAGGAGGATACACTTTTGAGGATTGTCTAAGACCATAATTCGCATGAACAATGCTGGGTCAACTGGTGTTAAAGCCGCACGTCATGTTGTACTGATTGGCGAAGACGTATCATCACCTTGTATAGTTTGAACTGTTAGCGTTTAACACTACCAATGCTAATCTAAAGAGTCATTCTAATTGACGCAGTACGCTGCTACACTAAGTAGTGGTTATTTGCAGAGTCTGTATGCACGTAACACTTCAGTCTATATATATATATATATATATATATATATATATATATATATATATATATATATAGTAGTGGTAAGTTTTTGAAAGGATGTGGACAATGCAAGTTCCGGGTAAGATGCAAGTTGTAAGGTTGTAAAGTTGCATCTTACCCGGAACTTGCATTGCCCACAGCCTTTCAAAAACTTACTACTACTATACACAGCAATGCTTCAAGCAAACTACCATTCTCTACTAATATATATATATATATATATATATATATATATATATATATATATATATATATATATATATATATATATATGATTGTCAGATATGGAATATGCAACAGCTAAACATATCACTTCAGTCTCTCTCTCTCTCTCTATATATATATATATATATATATACATATATATATATATATATATATATATATATATATATATATTTACATGATTGTCAGATTGTGAATATGCAAAAGCTAATACTGTATTTTTTTTATTTGGCGATGGATTCATAATTTGTTATACACATGGCGTCATATTTTAGAAGCCAGTTATAGAAAGATATATGAATCCGTAGTAACACTTAGTTGATCTCAGATCTGGCTGCTGCGATAAAGATAATGACTTATGTACCGGAATCTTTTTTTGGGGGGGGGGGCCTGCTTGTGT
Organism: Sepiola atlantica; assembly: GCA_963556195.1. Taxonomy (NCBI): domain Eukaryota; kingdom Metazoa; phylum Mollusca; class Cephalopoda; order Sepiida; family Sepiolidae; genus Sepiola; species Sepiola atlantica. The sequence continues at coordinate 38,441,029 of OY744555.1, forward strand.
TTATTTTTCAGCTCAACTGTTTTTATCCGTATTTACCGAGTATTTCAGTGCTTCTATTTGTAAGGAAACTGCAATATTTTCTGTTAATAATACCGTGCGTCCATTGAAGGAAAACGCATTTTATTTCTCATAGCTGTTATTGTCTCGAATGAAACACGCTTATAATTTAGCTAAACGACAATGTGTCTATGGTAGCCTTTTTTCTTCTTTGGTTGTTTTTAATTTGCAAGAACGGATGTTCTTCGATATTGTATGTGAAAGTAAACATCCTAATTATAGAAAGTCTATTACACTCTTATGCCCTAGGTAATCGCTTATTTGGTTACAATAGTAATAACAGAGTTTTGCAAAAAAAGGTAGTTACAAAAGATGAATGTATTAGAAATAGGGTTGTTTGTTGTCTGGTTTAGCGTAATATTCATTTTATCGTGAAACTGCACATATATTTTTATATGATTGGTTGGCGGAATCGAGTTGTTTTGTAAGCGTATGTGTTGTAAGCCCAAATAGCTTTTAGTTCTGAAAAATGGTTATTGTACAAGGAGTGTCAATTAGGGATAGAATGTGTTAACGGGTAGTCGCAACTAATGAGTGAGTTTAGGCTCGACAAATCTCCTCCAACTGAACTGTGTGTAAGTTAACTAATATGAAATTACTGAACGTAGGAAATATATTTAATAAACTGATCCAACAAACAATGGACATGATTATATATATATATATATATATATATATATATATATATATATATATATATATATATATATATATGAAGCAATCCAACAAAAGATATAAGCGTCAACTAATATCTTATAATTTGTGAAACATCCGGATAAAAACTGAAGCTCAATATACTGGATAGAGCATTAATATTATAATATAAAATGAAGTAATCAAATAAGGTGTCAATCAAATTTTATTAGAATTCAAAGTTGAAGCAAATTATCCTTAAGTCCTTAGCTCATGAGTTTTCAAAGATAATTCTTCTCTTCAGAGGACCATTACCGCAGTTATACTACTACAGGTAATAACATTACGCTTTGGAAATAAATGGATTTATCGGAGAGTTAACAAACATACGGATTTCATTGTTCCGGCAGACAAGTCCAAGAACTACTACAAATTGGATTATACCTCTTACAGGAACTTAATATACCGTGAGTTGCATAAATCATATAAAATTGCACCACCCAATAAAATTATAGATATAAATTAAGAGGCTAAAACACTACTTAAATATATGAATCTAACTAACCATGCAGAAATAGTAACGCCAGCTACACCTAGATTTTCCCTAAAAAAAACATAAGACTAACTTTCAACAAAACCCATCAATAAGGTTACTTTGCCCATCGAAATCTGACTTAGGCATAATCAGTAAAAAAATTCTTGATAGGGTCATTCCGACAATCAGAAAAAAAATTTTCTTATCGTTGTGGCAATCTTCAGATAGCGTAATTGAATGGTTTATGAACCTTAAAGATAAACATAGATTAAGTTTTATAACGTTTGACATAGACAACTATTACCAATCTATTACCCCAATTCTCTTAAATAAAGCCCTAAATTTAGCGAAAAATAATGCAGACCTTACTGATCAGGAAATTAAACTGATCACTTTAGCCAGAAGATCTATTCTCCAATTCGAAGGCAAATTATGGACCAGAAAGGACACCCCCCAACGATTTTGATATTACTATGGGAGCTTCTGATCTGCTCAGGTAACGGATCTAGTGGGTTTATTCCTCTTAAATGAAATGAAACATAGGTTTAAAAATATATAGGCCCCCTTATATAAAGACGATGCCCTATTTGTCTCGGATGAAAGACCTAGAAGATATAGCAAAACAATTGAAGACTTACATATTTTTTCAGAAATTTCGGCCTAATAACTGTTGATTCTGAGAGAAACACTTATAACTTCCTTGATATCACCCTTAACCTCAATGACAGATCATATAGCCCTTTCCATAAACCCAATCTAACTCTTTTCTATGTACATAAACTATCTACCCACCCGAAAGCTATAATTAATTCAATAGTACCGTCTGTTTCCAATAGAATATCTAAGCTTTCTGCCAATAAAACATTTTCAACCAAAACGCACAATTTTATAAAAATGCATTGCTCCACTCTGGATATTCTAAAAAAATAACTTATAACCAAAACAAAGAAAATGATAGAACTGTAAATATTATTACACACAATATGACAACTAGCAATAGGAGCCGAACTAAAAGAAATGTAAATAAACAAAGACCTCTAAGGCACTCTATCATACCTGATGAAAATCACCAACATATAGATAGCCCTACACCTACTGCCCGTATACGCCTTAGAAAGAATAACTAATATTTGGTTTAACCCACCTTTCAATAATAACGTAAAAATCAATATCCCGAAGGAATTCTTTAAAATATTGGAAAACTCCTTTAAATACCCACATAAATATAGCTCCATACTTAATAAGAATTCAATTAAAATTTCATACTCTGCTATGCCAAATATAGCCCAAACAATAATCTCAGCAAATAGCAAAAAAATAAAAAATATCCAATCTAATTCTAATTATTCCAATCCTATAAATACATGCAACTGCAGGCGTACCAGTGATTGCCCACTGGACAATAGATGCCCATATTCTGATATTGTATATGCTTGTACTGTAATTGAACAAAATAATTCTATAATGAATCCTAGAGACCACATAAATACAGCCCCTAATCAAATTCCACAATTGAGCACTACAACTAATTTGCACCATAACTCTCGACCTAGCAATTCTAATATCCATCCTCTACCTCAGCTAACCGGTAATGAGTTCCCAATAGAAGGTAACGATAACAATAATATACAATCAATCAACCAACCTAATCCACATCATGAAAATACAGTAAATAGAAATAGACCTGTGAATAGGAATATAAATGGCGTTGGAATAAGGTTAAATTCTAGGGTACACACATATATTGGGGCCACAGTAAAGTTAATTAAATCCCGCATCTCCATGCATAATTACTCCTTCAATAACGATGTCGGTAACAACAACACATCCCTCACAACTTTAGTTAAAAATTTAAGATCAAATAATATTCCGCACAATATTAAATAGTCCATCCTAAAAATATCAAACTCCTACAGCCCAGAATCCAGATCTTGTGGTCTATGCAATTCTGAAGCCGTAATGATAGCTACTGCACCTAAACATTTAAATCTGATAAATTCTAGAAGTGAATTAGTCTCCAAATGTCGACATGGAAGGACATTCAAATATGCAATATGGAAACCACCACCAGTCTTGCCGTAGCTGTTTGGGCAATCAATGAAACCGGGGGTGTCCAGTCTTCGAGATGGGTCCTTTTTAATCTTCTTTGCCTAAAGGATTTAGACTCTGAGGTTGTAAAAGTTTATACACCTACATTGTCAGTTTCTAAATATCTTTACAATATCTTTACAACCTCTTAATTAGGAAATATTAAACCTTAAATATATTTACAACTTCTTAATTAGGAAAAATTAAACCCTAATTTAGATTAAACTTCTTGATTGGGCAAACCAAACCTTAAATTAAACTTCCTAATCTGATAAAATTAAATCTTAAATTTAACTATTAAATTATTAAGTTCTACTTAATTTGATAACTTCGTAATTGGGAAAATTAAATCTTAATTGGGAAAGATTAAACATTAGGGCAAGTTAAACATTTTAATTGGGGAAAGTTACACCTTGAGTTAGGATTCATGGGCTGATAGGATTGAATCTTAAATTAAACTATTAAACACTTTAATAATTTCTAACCTGATAAAATTAAATCTTAAATTAAACTATGAAATTATTGGAATTTAATAACTTCGTAATTTTTAATTTCATAAATATTCTAGATTATTTGATAGGGCGAGATTTGTGAAATCGGTTTTTACTGTAAGCTAGATTTTAAGTAATACTTTTGGATGTGTACGTGATCACACGATGTGACCTATATTTCCTACTCCATTCACTTTTTCTTTTTCTTTTAACTTGTTAACTTCTTAGCATCTTCCTTTTTGACATAGAATATTCTCACTCTACCCAGACAGGGAACATCTAATCTGGGCGGGGTGGATGGCGGTAAACGTTAGGGGGGTAGACGTTTACTGTAGACTTAAGATTTATTGAAAAAAAGACTCGAAACAAGAAATTACGGCAAGAGTTTAAAGTAAGACACTGTTCAGAAAATAGATGTCAACATGAACTATAGTGTTGAACAAGTTACTTATCATGTCAAGGTAACCTTAGAATTCTAACCAAACATATTTTTTTTTAAAACAAGAGATACATATTTACAGTACGAATAATTATGAAGATGAATAACTCGATAGTCAGTATGAAAAATACAACGATAGGTAGAGAGAAGAAGAACCGAAAGACAGATAGTGCCACAAAGCTCCAAAACAGAAGAAACATTTTACTTAAGAAACGATTTACTGTTCAGCCTGGCACACACACGCATTCATACAAACTTATACTACACAAGAATACACGGATGGAAATACACATGATGAACACTTTTTGAATAATTTTAAGTAAGTGTATGGTTTATACATACATGTACAACATCTTCGACACTGGTATGTCGATGTTATCGATCAACAGCTGATATAAATCGAGATCTCCTTAGGCAGAGTAAGAATCGGACCTTTACCTCAGATCATATTAGCGAAGAATGAAATTAACAAGAAAAGAAAGGTAAAGACATTTAAAATGTGTTAAGTCACGTGGTTAGATTTGATATTGTTGAGAATCACATAAAAATTAAATAAACTAAAATAGAGTAAAATACTATAAAATATAAATTAGAAATAAGAAAATCATTGACTGCTAGAGAATAAGGGAAAAGGGGAGTGGGTGAGAGAGAAGAGGGGAGGAAAAAGTAAAATTTAAAAGAAAGAAATGGGTGAAGATGGGTGCAATAAAATGCAGTAAACAAAAACCAGAGCTGATGTCAGAAGATCAAAGTTTCTAACAGCTGTTGATCGATAACATCAGCATACTAGTGTCGCAGACGTTGTACATGTTCGTATGAATAAAAATACCTCTATAAACCAAAATCCTTTTAATAAGCCGGTTTAAATTCTTTGAATTCCTATCTTGTGGATGTTTACCTCGCCTGGATTATATATATATATATATATATATATATATATATATATATATAAATATACTTGTAATCCAGGGTTTCGAATCGTACGACCGGTTGTGAGTAGTCATATCTCTATGCTGATGAGTCCTGATTGAAAAGGGACGAAACGTATACGTACATAGATAATAAACAATAACAAATATTTTATATTTTATATTTGTCGCTCCTCGTAACATAAGTAGAGAACTCTAAATGGTAGTACAAACACAGCAGGACGTCACTTGCTTTATATGCATCATTCCTTCTTTAATAGAAGTAGAATGCCTGGATATCGTGCCGCTTTTAAATGTGTTAAATTATCATTGTTTATCGGCTATTCAAATATTGGCCGCGCGGTTCACAACGTTGGATTTGAGTTGATAAATACGTGTAATCCAGGGCTTCGAATCGTACGACCGGTAGTGAATAGTCATATCTCTATGCTGATGAGTCCTGATTGAAAAGGGACGAAACGTATACGTACATAGATAATAAACAATAACAAATATTTCATATATATATATATATATATATATATATATATATATATATGAAAAAGGAAAACCAAACAATAGATGTATATATATATATATATATATATATATACAGTTCCAATTATGTTTACTAGTTACCAAGAAGTATCTTTATTAATTGTTTAAAAATCATTCATCTTATTCAATTAATTGAGAAATGTATGCAGACACATAAGCCTCTGTCTAAATAAGCAACGTAATATTATTCGATTCCCTGAGTATTCTGACATTAATTAGCTGACTCATATATTGACAGGCAATCCGAGCATAGGTGTATGCAAAAAAAATCATCGCAGATTCGTGTAATTGGTCGGTCGTGTCAGCAACTCAAAAACAAAACAATTACTCCGTGTACAAAACCCATATTAATTGGAACACAATGATACAAGAATAAAACATAAACATGACAAAAAGTCAGTTTTCTGTTGTTTGAGGAAAGAATACATGTGTGATCTAACTGATGCGAAATTTGTTTTCGAAATTCAAACTATTTTGCGTTGGTTTTCGAGAGAAAGTTGATCTCAGCACTTTTACATTCTTGTCTTCAATCGGTTGATGATCACTCTATAATGTGCAACCCTAAAGTATGTATTCCAAGTATACCTGATTTAGATTTAAATACAATGTCATAACTAATAAGCATTATAAATAGTACAGTAAAACACTATTAATTATACAAATGTATGTATATATATATATATATATATATATATATATATATATATATATATATATATATATTCCATGATAAATGCCAGTATACTGAAATCATATGCCCTTAAAATGGTTAACATGAAAATTCATATACACTAAATGTACAAAAGCAAGGAAATTCCCAAATGTTTATACTTTTATTGTCATTAAGGGTATGCGAGCACAACAGGGCTATGTATTTTACTGGTAAGAATTCTTCTTCAGCGCACCTCACACACTTCATCCACTCATGCATAGAGATTTATACTGTAGTAATGTGATACTTAAATGGTTCGGTTTATATATACCCTTAATGACAATAAAAGTGTAAACATTTGGGAATTCCCTTGCTTTTGTACATTTAGTGTATATGAATTTTCATCTTAAGCCCATTAAGGGCATATAATTTCACCATACTGCCATTTATTATGGAATGCCACAACTTTTGTAAAGACTATGCCTCAATACAAATGTCATTTTAAATTTTTTTTTAATTTTAACTTTTCTGAAAAACTGGGGTATATGGTAAACTACAATTAAAATGGCATCAACTAGACCCTAGAACCTCTATCTCTGCCAAAAATCAGCTGAATCAATCAAATAGTTGATGAGATACAGCGTGGCACATACGCACGTACGTACGTACACACGGATAATATGATTTAATGACTGACCTTTCTGGATCTCATGGTTGCCTTGACTAATGATACTGAACTCTACACACTTATAGAATCTATCAAATAAAAATGGTGTGCAAAGTTTCATCTAATTTGGTTTATTGGTTTTTGAGGTATGATTTATCAAAGAAATGAGATTTCCAGCATAGGCCATTTTTGTAGTCTATTAACGGATAGAGCGCTATCGCACCTCCCTTGATATATATATATATATATATATATATATATATATATATATATATATATATATATATATATATATATATATATATATATAATCGAGGCAAGGTAAAAATCCACAAGATAGGAATCCAAAGAATTTATTCCGGGCTTAATAAAAGTGGTCAATATTAAATAGAGCTCTGATATATATATATATATATATATATATATATATATATATATATATATATATATATATATATATATGTGTGTGTGTGTATGTGTGTATGCATGTGTTATTATTATTTATTATCACCTTAACTATGACAATGTGAGGTGTATTGTTCCTAGACTTTATACTAAAATTGTCTCAGTGTATAAGTTTAAGCATTGATTGACACTCAGTTGTAGCAGAAAGTATTCTCTAGACTATAGATCAAATCATTACAACAAGAAATAACAACTAAAAATAACATAAAAAGGAACTGGGACAATGCGCACCCGTTGATTAACGTTTTCAGTTTGAAATTCCGTATAGGTTCTCGTCTCCGACATACTGATTTGCAAATTTCAAAAAAAAAAGGGCAAATGTTTTATCGATTGTAAAGTGTAGAGAATATAAAAAAACAATATTAGCATATTTGTCTGAATAATTTACTTAATATAAATTATAAAAACGCATCTAAATAATTATGAAACAGGTGTTTGAAATACAAAGTTTTGTTTCATGTTGGATTCTGTAATAATGTAAATACAATGTATTAGTTACCGGCTTTGATGTGTGTAGGCCCTTTCGCATGGTGGGCACGCGATTTTCAGTGGAAAAAAAACTTCCCTTCGCAGTTTGATTTTTCTTATAGATCGTATTTATTTGCACAGGAGGTGATTAACTAACCTGTACCCTAACACTAACACTAACAATATAACTAACACTAACACTAACAATAAAACTAAACCTAACACTAAACCAACTACTTTACGAACGAACGGATGAGCGACAACAAGCACGTCTAAAGTTTACAGCTGAGAAAGAAAGTTGAGATTGAGATTGGGAGTGTTCGTTACAATGTTGTTTAAGAAAAGAGTTTAAGTTCATAAGCGGATTACAGAACCATAAATTATATTTACTCAAATTTTATCTATGAAATTTTTGCGGAAAAAGAAATAGTCATGCATTTGAACATTCTAAACTTAAATTTTATTTCAATCCTCTATAAATAACGACGAGAATATATGCTTTGCTTATTTGTTCTGTTTACATTAAAAAACTTGTTCTTGTGAGAAAACAATTATCAGATCTATACTTACATTGCATAAAACAATTATAGCATATATACTTACATTGCATGAAACAATTATTAGATCTATACTTACAGTGTATAAAACAATTATCAAATCTATACTTACATTGCATAAAACAATTATTAGATCTATACTTACAGTGTATAAAATAATTATCAGATCTATACTTACATTGCATGAAACAATTATTAGATATATACTTACAGTGTATAAAACAATTATCAGATCTATACTTACATTGCATAAAACAATTATTAGATCTATACTTACAGTGTATAAAACAATTATCAGATCTATACTTACATTGCATGAAACAATTATCAGATCTATACTTACAGTGTATGAAACAATTATCAGATCTATGCTCACATTGCATAAACAAAATTATCAGATCTATACTTACAGTGTATGAAACAATTATCAGATCTATGCTTACATTGCATAAAAAAATTATCAGATCTATACTTACAGTGTATAAAATAATTATCAGATGTATACTTACATTGCATAAAACAATTATCAGATCTATACTTACATTACATGAAACAATTATGATATATGTACTTACATTGCATAAAACAATTATCAGATCTATACTTACATTGCATAAACCAATTATCTGATCTATACTTACATTGCATGAACATATATTGCCAAGTGCACACGTCACGTGTTCATTGTATTCATGTAATTATTTCGAACATTTTCTGAGCGACATATTCTGAAAAGCAGTAACACTTATGTTATTTCACAGTTAAGCACGAATTACAATCTATTTCTATGATTTATTGGTTATCTCTGTTTAATATAAAATCCCTATGACGGGTGGAAGGAGAGAATACACTGTTTTATCTTCTCCTTATATTTTCACTGTGTTCTGTCATTAAAAGTTATTAGGCTTGTTTTGAAAACACGAACGAGAAAATTGTTGGGCGGTAACTCCAATTTTTTTGCTTTAATGTAATTTTACTTACAATAACCTTTGGTTTTGGTATTCTTTCGAGTAGTACCAAATAACTGTCAGACCACTCTAAAAGGAATATCGGACTGACAATATATAAACGTTTATAAAACGTAGATATGAGTGACGGGGTATATATATATATATATATATATATATATATATATATATATATATATATATATATATATATATATTGCGAATCAGTGGCGATTCCTAATCGGAGTTTGCGCCCGGTGACCGTCGAGAATTAGCTTACTGCACTGAAGATTGCGTAAGCATGATACATCAATGTATGTAATAATTAATCGATGTATGTAATAATTAATTTATAATTATTTATGAATATTATATATATATATATATATATATATATGTTATTACGATAAATACCATTTAATTCTTTTCCACAGAAGCGTATTTCATCTTGTTTATCGGGAATAATCAGTGCGAATTGTGATTGGTCTGCCGATCACACGATTCGAAACCCTAACACCGAAGTCAATATTTTATATTTTGTCTATCAAACCAACCACATTGAAGGAATAGCATTGAGATGTATTCATGTTCAAAAAACTATTACGCAATATTCATTACCGTAATCCCAATTGTAAACAGTTAATGTCGAATAGGAAGACAATTTCTCGCTGATGGCGTTTCTGTTTTTCGAAATTTTAAAAAAATATTCACCAGCGATAAAAAAAATTATATTTCAAACTAAATCATAACAGAGCAATGTTTAGGATGACAAACAACCGGCGATCAACGTCCTTTCTATTGATGTGTATACACATCATAACATATCATCCATATTTAATACAGATGGAAAGAACATGTTGATATTCTTTAATACGTAACGATCATTCTAAAAAGGAAACTATATTAAAATGATGAAGGCGTTTATGGGTGAATCCCTGGTTGAATGCTTCATAAAGCTTCCGGTTTATGCATCGAAATAACATCACATATTCGGCCAATTCCGTAGCACACACAAATCAAAAGTGATTAAATCGTCGAGTCGATCAGAATAATCTTTTTGAAATATGCATTTGACTGAATACATCAAAGCATAGTTAATTAAATAGAGGGACATTAACATTGATATCGATTTCGTGCGAATCGAAGATCAGTAAAATGTTTTAATTTTTTTCGTTTTCTGTATTTGTGATCGCTAGAAAATGATTGAACTCTCAATATTGAAACATTAGAAGGGTAATAATTTTCATTTCACGTCGAAATTCGACACGTATTCGCAATTGCATCTAACATCGAATGTCTCAGCCGCAACGTGAAGAAGGATTTCAAATTATTTGCAATAAAGGTTGAAAGGCTATTTCAGTTTCAGCTCATATAATTTCACGTTTATTGCAGACAAAAGGTCAATAAAATAAAAGTCTTCATCCTTTAAATGTTGATATTCATAAACTAATAAAACAACTGGAAACCATTCTTAATTAGCGTTTAAAAATTTGAAAAACAAAACAAAATATGAAATAGAAGATTATTAGTGTTTTACCGATAATACTATATTATTATGTACTCAACAAGAGTTCTCACACAGGCAGTGATCAGTGATTGCTCACTGATAATCACCAATAGTGTTCCCTGGAGTCTGAGTGACAACAAGCATACCCAGATTTCCAGTGTTGTCTACCTCTTTCGAGAAGTACTGCAACTGAATTTACGTTATCACAATAGACGCTTACCAACGATAGATCATTGCCCTTCGATTGGATTTGGATGGCAATAGGCCTCCCCAATGGCACAGTGACTTCCGCACTCTTCCAGCAGAGGTCGTGTTAGTGCTATCCTTCCTCGGTCTTTCTATCCTCCTTGAACTTCCACAACTGTTTTGTGTGGTATCAGCCGGGGCTGGTGTATCAATTTTTTTGTTGTGGGGGGGGGGATAAGTTTATGAAATATTTTTCAGTTCCTGTTCCTTTTGTTCTTGTAGTATTCTTTATGTGATGTTGTTTTCTTTCATGTTGCACCTTGCGTGTGATTGCTTATGTTGAAAAGTTTCCGCATTAAAGGATTTTCCTTAAGATGTCATCCATTGTATAGTCTTCCCTTTGATTCCAATTTCTTAAAGTGTTTTTTCGAGGTTTTTCAGAACTGTACCTAGTACTCATACGATTATTGGTATTATATATATTTTCTTCATACTCAATATCCCTTTCAATTGTCTGACAAGTTCCGTGTATTTGCTTCGTTTTTCTGTCTTCTTAGTCTTCACCCTGTGGTCAGCTGAGAAAGTAAAATCTACGATTAGGCAAGAGTTTTCTTTCGTAACTGCTATGACATCCGGTCTCCTTGCTTGTATGAGTTTGTCCCTCCATATTTCAGAGGGTTTTGTGTTTTTCGTTGTCCACTACTGTCTCTGATTTATGTTTGTACCATTTGTGCGAGTGTTTGCATAGCTTCCAGTGTACTGCTTTCCCCACGTAGTCATGCCTACTTTTCTATTTTTGGTGGGCCAGTTTTGGGCATTCACTAATTATGTGATTACTTGTGTGGTCTTTTTATCCGCACAATCTTCATTTAATGTTTTCCTGCGTTTTATCTATTTTAGCTTTAATGTAGTTGGTCCTAATCGCATTGTTTTATGCAATCGCCATTAGGGATTCCGTTTCGCTGTTCAGGTGTCCTTTTCTCAGCCATTCCCAACTATTTTCATGATTCTCTTCTCTTGTCATTCTTTATGAAATGCCCATGGGGTTGTTTTTATTATGACTATTCCTTTCTTGTCTGTTCGAGTCCAGTGAAGGTGCTTTTTGCGTTGTTCAGTTGGGACGGTGTCTCTTGATGTTGTGATGAGTCTTTCTGTGTTCATGTATTTCTCCAGCTCTTTTTACATGTCGTCCACACAGTTTTCTGTACTTACCAGTCCTCTTTCCCCGACGTTTCTCTTCACGTAGAGTATGCCTGTATCGTTTTTGGACGTAGTGCGTTGTGCATAGTAATTAATTTTCTAGTCCTCTGGTTAAGGTGGGTGAGTTCTTTTTTAGTCCAGCTTATGAATGGTCAAAGTATTTGATAAGTAATACTGCCATGGTATTGATTCTTTTGATTAGGTTTCTGCTATATCATTTTGTTTGTAAGAGCATTCTTGTTCTACTCAGATATTATTTTCCAATGTTCTCTTTAATTTCTCTTGATTAAATTGTGTCTGCTTCCAAAACTTCAAAATCTTTACAGCTGTCTTGTTCGCCTAGAGCCCTCATCTGCTCTTGCTGGAGTGTTCCATGCCCTCAGTCGTCTTCAGCGTTTCTTTTAAATCTCTAGAAAACAAAAACAAGAGATTTGACCGGTTTCGTTCGTATTTACGAACGTCTTCCGAAAAAGTGAAGATTTGGAAACAATTTTATTTTGAAGGCTCACACATGGGAGAAGGAAAAGATGATCCGATTGGACAATATGAGAAAACTTTTAGCGACATTGAAGTAGGATTTGACAAGTAGGTGACATATTTTTCTTTATTTCTTTTTTCTTATTGTTTTTTATTTTTCTTATTATTTATTTTCTTTTTGTTTTTCGCACCTACCGATATAGTATAGAGGAGGTGGTAGACGGAGGAGGTGAATGCGATAAGAGGGGAAAAATAGAATTTAACAGAAGATCTAGACCACAGGTAACTTACTAGGCTACGGGCATTGTGGTCGTGGTGTTGAGTCTCTGTCAAAGTCGAGCCGTGCTGAGGATTAGTAAAACTATGAAACGCGTACACGGATAACTTTTATGTGTGTAATAATAAAATAAATAATATATATATATATATATATATATATATATATATATATATATATATATATATATATATACAAGAGATATATATTCGATGGTAGAGAGGAGGAAGGTTGCTTTTGGGCTTAGTGAGATAATTTCTTTAGGAATCTAAAACATTTGGCCATACGTGCGCCACTATAAAGAGATTTCATATAATTGGCCATCGTGAGGTAATCTATATTAGTGTTTTATAGACTTTGTAGCAGATCTGAGGGTTTTGTTTATGGGCTGGGCTAATGGAACCGAAAACGGAAGTGAGTATTTCTGCTAATTTGCTGGTTAATTCAAGTGGTGTACTGCAAATGCTTGATAGATAGGTCCTACGAGTACGTTAGCTTCATGTGTTTTTGTTGGTCATCATGTCTTGGAGTTTTAGAGTAATGTTCTAAGTGTTTACTCTGCAAACATCTTTCTTACCTCGCATTTCAAGTATTGTCTGTCCTTGATTATTTGGTGTGAGGTAATCTTTATGTAGCTGTTGTGTATATATATATATATATATATATATATATATATATATATATATATATATATATATATATATATAGTCTAAAGAAGCTTTAAGTCATTTTAAACAACATTTTTAAAATAAGAAGGAAAATGCTGTTCAAATTCCCAGAGAAACTAACTAAATCCAATATATCGCATACTTAGGATTCGTTCGAAAATTCATGAATAGAAAGGGGATTCAAGTATCTAACAGTGAAAAAAGCAGGGGACCTAAACTTAAGCGTGAAATATTAAAACGGGGATCATCAGCTGTTTACCATGTAACTGTTTCGGAGATTTAAAAACAGGACAGTTATAATATTCATGGCTCTCCAATGGTACTGATCAAACGACCATTTCCACAATAATCAAATATAGAAATAATTCAGCTTTAATTTCACTTATATATATATATATATATATATATATATATATATATATATATATACATAAATAATAATAATAATAATAATAATAATAATAATAATAATAATAATAATAACAATAATAATAATAATAATAATAATAATAATAATAATAATAATAATAATAATAATACCAAAACACTACAACCAAGAACCCTTCTGCGGTATGGTAGCTAGCAATAAATTATATAGGAATTAAAGTTGCATTGAAAAGAAAAAGCTTAAGTACCTTAAACATACATACATATATATATATATATATATATATATATATATGACAAAGTCCTTAAAAAATCAATATATGTAACGTTTCTGAAGATGTCGAAACGTTACTTAAAGTTCTTAAAAATGGTTCTCATCATGTATGCGTGTTTGGATGTTAGCGTTCAACCACTGGTTTATATCTTGTTTTATGTATACGTGTGTAAGTATGTGGCATAGCATTCGCTATACGTTGTGGTTGTATACACAGTACTTTTAACGTATATTTTTATAATCACATGGTAATACAAGCTCTCCTATAAAATATTTTACGTATACTTACTTTTAATATATGTGTTGGCGTCAGCATCGTGTTTCTATGTGCTTTTCTGTCTTTTCTTATCGTTTACAAATATTAATCAAGTATTAAGTCATATTTACTTTTTATTTACCGCTGCCAAAATTCGTTGTTAATATTATTTCTTCCATTTCATGTTGTAATCGTCGTAATGTGTGTTTCATCGTTGTGGCCGCGTCTTATCACTGTGTCTCGAAAATTCTTTATAAATATCGACAAAAATGAAGTCTGAAGACATCTATTTCGAGGCGTTGATGGGTTTTATTTTCTATAAATAAAACAGATACGTAGAAGAGAGAGGTTTGATTCATTGTTATACTTTAGTTACTTCTTGACTTGTTACTCATAAGAATGGAATTACGAGGCTGAACAGACAGTGAGGATTTGCCTTCCGTCTCCATACCGAGACTTAGCTCAATCTTTCACAGCATATTTTATCACGTCTACATTCGCTCAGTTCAATGGGTAGACTCACTCGAAACATTCATTTCTTTCGGCGCAACAACAAGTAACTTCTTCGTGCATTCGATATATCGGCATCTATTTCTGACCTTTATTGACCCCAATGCGTCCTTCCTTTGGTCTTAAGTTAACCTATATGTCACTCACTCATGAGAAAACAGATTAATTTCCCCAAACATTGTGTTAGTCCGACATTCACTCAGCTATAAATAATTTTGACCCCAGTCCCAACTTGTACTAAAGTACACGTGTTCAATATATGCCCTCTATGATGAGTATATTTATATATATATATATATATATATATATATATATATATATATATATATTATATATATATATATATATATATATATATATATATATATATATATAAGTATACTTGTGCAAGAACGAGTTATCTTAATTTATCGAATAGAAGTTTTGCGTCACTTTCGAAAATTGAACTTAAGATAAAACATACTGAGCTTAATGTCTAGAATCCTTACATCTGTTTTGACAAAATTTAATATTCTGATTTGAATTGGCAAATGTGCAAATATTGTAAGGTTTAAAGTTAGGGGGCTTACAACCACGTTGTCATTCAGTGAATCTTTGTTAATTGGTGATCACGTACAACGTTAATTTGAAATGTTAAAATGTGTAGGTCGACGGCGCTAGACATACCATGTTCCTGAAATCTCTTTTAAAATAATAAACACATGAATGTGTATTTGCTGTGTCTCATAAGTTTTACTAGAATAGTTTCTTTATGAAAAACTATTTGTTTTTGTATAGAAACTAGTAATAGTATAACAATTTAAATTAGTATCAACTATACGCTAAAGTACAGAAACTGTATTTAATCTATGAATGAATCTGACGGCAATAATATTACGATTTCGCAATAAAAACGTGGTTTTGTTAATAATGATAACTATTCAGGTCTCTAATACCATGGCGCTAAAAATTGTGAGGCATGTGATAAAATTTATTTTGATCGTGTTACAAATGATGTTTTATATAAATATTTAAAAAATATCGCATGTTTTGTTGAAAACTGACTGCCTCAAATAAAGTCAATACACACACATAGTACGAGAAAAAAAGTGTATTTTTTCTTTATTGTTACGACTATTTTATTTAAACAATTGGCAATATAAATCACACTTTGCGTAAAATCTTCCTGATATTCTAGTTAATTTTTGAGCTTATTAAATCTTAACATCTAATCAATTCTTTCTAGACTGTCTGAGCCTTGGATTACTAAAGAAGCGGTTTCTTCTTTACAAAGAACTATAAATCTGTGAACGCTACTTTTTTTTATCGCAGACCAATGACGACAGAAACACATCAATATTTTTTTAATAATTTCCATAAGAACTTTATATTATGTAACAACTGCAACACTTATATTATATCGCAATGTTTACACATCAGGCAGGGTAACATTCCATTGTGTTAATCATGAGCATTAGTATAACATAGAGACTCTTGGTAATGACTTGATGCTGATAAAAACACGATTCCTTAGATTGAGATAGTGAACTCATAGATGCTGTATAAAATTGAGACTCTTTCTAATGACTTTAACTTGATAATGATAAAAACACAATTCCTTAGATTTAGATAGTGAACTAATAGATGTTGTATAATATGTTGACTCTTTGTAATGACTTTTATTATAATTATGATAAAAACACGATACTTTATATTGAGATAGTTAACTTATAGATGTTGTATAACATATTGCCTCTTTGTAATGACTTTTACTTGATAATGATAAAAACACGATTCCTTAGATTTAGATAGTGAACTCATAGATGCTGTATAAAATAGAGAGTCTTTCTAATGAATTTAACTTGATAATGATAAAAACACAGTTTCTTAGATTGAGATAGTGAACTTATTGATGTTGTATAATATGTTGACTCTTTGTAATGACTTTTACTATGATTATGATAAAAACACGATACTTTATATTGAGATAGTAAACTTATAGATGTTGTATAACATATTGACTCTTTGTAATGACTTTTACTTGATAATGATAAAAACACGATTCCTTAGATTTAGATAGTGAACTCATAGATGCTGTATAAAATAGAGAGTATTTCTAATGAATTTAACTTGATAATGATAAAAACACAATTCCTTAGATTTAGATAGTGAACTAATAGATGCTGTATAAAATAGAGACTCTTTCTAATGACTTTAACTTGATAATGATAAAAACACAATTCCTTAGATTTAGATAGTGAACTAATAGATGTTGTATAATATGGTGACTCTTTGTAATGACTTTTACTATGATTATGATAAAAACACGATACTTTATATTGAGATAGTAAACTTATAGATGTTGTATAACATATTGACTCTTTGTAATGACTTTTACTTGATAATGATAAAAACACGATTCCTTAGACTTAGATAGTGAACTCATAGATGCTGTATAAAATAGAGAGTATTTCTAATGAATTTAACTTGATAATGATAAAAACACAGTTTCTTAGATTGAGATAGTGAACTTATTGATGTTGTATAATATGTTGACTCTTTGTAATGACTTTTACTATGATTATGATAAAAACACGATTCCTTAGATTTAGATAGTGAACTCATAGATGCTGTATAAAATAGAGACTCTTTCTGATGAATTTAACTTGATAATGATAAAAACACGATACTTTAGATTTAGATAGTGAACTCATTATGGCAGCGTTGTTTTTATTGGATGCAATACATATCAAGCATAAGAGCCACTCTAATATAAGTATTTATGTGGCAAGAAGACTGCCAGATGCAAAGTTACGAACCACTTAGAATGATTGATATTGATCAATTGTATAAATTGTATGTGATTACTTATGGGTCATTAATTGACAACATTTCGTGGATATTGAATTTAAATGCGACTACTTTGTAACCAGAAAAGGAGCAGTTTCGTGATAATCTAACACGATTGCAAAATTGATACGCTGACAATCTTCGTAATCAATATATGAACTAATAATTTGTGTTAACGTAAAATGATATAATAGATAATAGTCCTTCGGGATCTATTTTACGATTCGTAATTACACACACATTAGTTGGTTCTAGGGAAACAACTCTTGTAGGAAATCAACATAAATAAACAAATATATTCGGTTGTATATAAGACATAACTTCCAGTATAGTGATTTAATTCATTATTCTTAAAAACAAAGCGTTGTTTTGCCCTGACGAATTAAAGAATTTATCTTCTGAAATGTCACTCATCCGAAAATCAAATGTTCACTACTCGCTCTACTTGCATAAGAACTAGGGAAATTATATCAATTTAAATAAAGTAAAACGTTAGTAGAATAGTTTGTTTATAAAAACTATTTGTTCTTGTATAGGAACTATGCAAAGTATAACAATTTTAATAAGGAGAAACGTTACTAGAATTATTTCTTAATAAAAAAACTATTTGTTCGGTTATAGGAACTAGGAAAGGTATAACACTTTAAATAAGGGGCGGCGTTACTATCAAAGGTTCTATATTAAAACTATTTGTTTTTGTATAGGAACTAAGAATAGTATTACAATTTAAATAAGGGGAAACGTTACAAGATAGGTGTTTTATAAAAAAATATGTGTACTTGTATAGAAACTATGAAAAGTAAAATAATTTAAACAGGTGATACTTTACGCATAAACTGTATTCCATCTATAAATAAATCTGACGACATAATAACACTATTTCGCAAAAAACGTTATTTTGTTGTTCCAGTCATAATATTTACTATTCACTTACAAAACTCCAAAGCGTGAATTAAATTACGTCTCTTATACCTGGCGCTAAAATTGTGAAGCATGTGATCACAATTATTTTGATGGTGTTACACATGCTGTTTTATATTAATATTAAAGACATCTCACATGTTCGGTTGACAATTGACTGCCCCAAATAAAGTCAATACATACACATAGTAAGAGAAAAAAGTGTATTTTTCGTTATTGCTGCGACTATTTTATTTTAACTATTGGCAATATAAATAACCCTGTGCGTACAATCATCCTGATTTTCTAGTTAATCTTTGTGCTGATTAAATCTTAACATCTAATCAATTCTTTCTAGACTGTCTGAGACTTGGATTACTAAGGAAGCGGTTTCGTCTTTACAGAGAACTATACATCTGTGAACACTGTTTTTTATCGTGGTACCAATGACGATAGAAACACATCAATATGTGTTCAATAATTTCTATAATAACTTTATATTATGTAACAACTGCAACACTTATATTATATTGCAATGTTTACACATCAGGCGGGGTAACATTACATTGTGTTCATCATGAGCATTATTATAAAATAGAGACTATTTGTAATGACTTTAAATATTTATTTGATAAACATACTATACCATAGATTTAGATAGAGAACTCATAGATATTGTATCAGATAATGCCAACGTTTATTTTTTTCTATTGGATCCAACACATATGAAGCCTAAGAGCCACTCTAATATAAGTATTTATTGGATCCAATACATAACAAGCCTAAGAGCTACTCTGATATAAGTATTTATGTGGCAAGAAGAATGCCTAATGCAAAGTGATGAACCACATATAATGATTTATATTGATCAATGGTATCGACTGTGTGTGAGTACTTATGGGTCATTAATTGATAACACTTTGTGGATATTGGATTTGAATGCGACTACTTTGTAATCAGAAAAGCTGTAGTCCCGTGATGATATGTTTCACAGTTTTGAAACCTTTCCAAATCAGCCCTATCATTAGATTTACGCAAAGTTCAATTTATTGTGGAACTTTTGACATTTCAAATCTAACACAGTTGCAAAATTGATACGCTGACAATCTTCTTAATCAGTATATGAACTAATGATTTGTGTAAACTTAAAATGATATTATCGATAATAGTCCTTCGGGATCTATTTTACGATTCGTAATTACGCATACATCAGTTAGTTCCAGGTAAAAACTCTGGAAAGAAATCAACATAAATAAACAAATATATTTGGTTGTATATAAGACGTTACTTAATATATTTGGTTGTATATAAGACTTAACTTAATATATTTGGTTGTATATAAGACTTAACTTAATATATTTGGTTGTATATAAGACGTTACTGCCAGTATACTGATTTAATTCCTTATTCTTAAAGACAAAGCGTCGTTTCGTCGTGTCGAATTAAAGATAGTATCTTATGAAATGTCACTCATCCGAAAATCAGATGTTCACTACTCGCTACAAACTTTTTTTTCTCTAAAACATCTGTAATTCAGAATATCCTAGTTTGGCACAAGGCTATTCATATTCAATTCAATCATGTGATAAAAAGGAGAGAAGTCAAAGAAATGAAATGAGACAACCCAATAATAAAGAACAACTCATTAGAGACTGAATTATTTTCATATCTAGACGGAAATTTATTGAACGCAAAGAAATCACATTTCCAGTGGTTCGTCTTTTTAGTGTTTTGTCAGTATTTATGAACATGTGTTAGTCCTAATACAGGTTATGCATAATAAGGCGAAAATAGAATTTTAAGATAAGCATTTGACGACATAAACAATTACATGAGGAAGATACAGATTTTTTCTTTTCTCATGTGAGGATGGATGCATTGTAAATTGATTTTATTTGCGACGAATACTTTGTTGTTTCTTCGATTTTCTTCCGGTTTATTTTTTTTAGTAAGAACCGATACAAGGTTTACTTTAACGCGTACTTTCATTTTCTGGCACTGCGTCGGCGCACAATAAGATGCTTGCAATTTCAAATTCGTGGCGTTTGAATGATATCAACGCTGTGGTCGAACTGTGATTTCCTCGAAATAATTGACGAATCCGTTCGAAAAAAAGTAAGGAAGAGACTATGTTCGATTCGTCACAAGACCATATTCTCTGACATTGTTAATATTGCGTGACAATAATTTTCAGATACCATTATTAAATGTCCTTTCTCAATAAACGAAGAATTTATCTCGATTTCATCGATATGTATAGGCGTGTGTGCATGAGTGTGTAAGGATGATTAAAACATTTTCCATGAAAAGCTTACATACAACTTAAACTCAAACACTTCGCATTTTATTGTAGATATAAGTATCCAGCGTCGACTAGTTTTTTTACTTTCAACAGGTTTTGCGTTTTATACTTAAAATAATGTAGTTCTATTTTTATCTAAATTTTCTAATGTTTATTTCTACATACAGGAAATGAAGCACGCAAGGCTCCCGCCTTACATAGACAGAGTTATATAGCTTTTGTCTCAAAATATATCATGTTTATAAGAAACAAAGAGAAGTAAACTGGTAATGGCCGAACAAATTGTGACGTTACTTCTATTGTCGTAATTATCTTTTTTTCTTCGAAACAAAGGTAAGGCTGTAAAGCACAAATGCAGATGTACCTCCCTTTTTTAAATGGCGACCATTCGAAAATGAATCCGATTGGATGGATTGTTTCCCAGAAGAGAATTAATCAAATTATAATGTATTTATGGGTGTGTACAGGTAATGTAAATAACTCCCCCCCTCCCAAAAAAAACATTATTTTCACACAAAAAAGGCTTTAATCTGTACATTTAAAAACAAATTATTTGTCTCATATTATCGTCTGCCAGTCTTCCAGTTAGAGCTTGGCAGTTTGAATGCAGAGATTGGCTCTCGCTAAGAACGGGAGCCCTAAACCCTAACGGGAACCCTAACGGGAACCCTAAACCCTAACCCTAACCCTAACCCTAACCCTAAGCCCTAAGCCCTAAGCCCTAAGCCCTAAGCCCTAACCCTAATCCCTTACACAAAACCCTAACTCTAAACCCTAACCCTACAACTTACCTATTTTTCTTTGTTTTATGTTAGAAATAAGAAAATAAAGAAAAACAGCGAAACAAATGAAAAAGAACACATTGACAAAATTCCCCCTGCAAAAACAAATATGTCTACACATTTGAGTAACAATGGTTCATTTGCGCTCCCACACTACATTTTCATCGGTTTTTATCTTTTCATCTATGTATTTTTCTTTGCATTTATGCGTTTGATATTATCGCATGCACATCTTCCATTAACGCTTGGCATTTTCGTCTCGGCAACTCTCGGGCGCTTCCGCGACCTGCCCGATCGTTGCCGATGCTACGTCATGGAAACTGGGTTCGTCATCTATAACAGCACCCAAAACTCTTAAACATCATATGAAATCGGATCGTACCCACACTAATAGAACCCTGGAAACTAATTAAGGAACTTAACTGAGTGATAGTCCGAATAATACAAATAAGATGCGAATTTAAGTACAAATAGAAAATGGCAATAGCTTGGTTAACAATTAAAAAAAAGTGTAATCATTACGATATTTAAATGTGTTAGATCCTATACATGTGTAAAAAGAGGAATCATAACGATATTAAAATATGTTAGAAGCTGTAAATGTTAAGAAATGTTTAATCATAACAATATAAATTGTGTTAGAGGCTGTAAATGTTTAATCATTGCGATATTAAAAAGTTGTTAGAGGCTGTAAATGTTTAAAAAAGTGTAATCATAACGATATTAAAATGTGTTAGAGGCTGTACATGTTAAAAAGTGTGATCATTACGATATAAAAATGTATTAGTTGCTATAAATGTTAAAAAGTGTAATCAGAACGAGATTAAAAGATGTTAGAGGGTATACCTGTTGAAAAGGTGTAATCATAACGATATTAAACTGTGTTAGATGCTATAAATGTTTAAACAGTGTAATCATAACGATATAAAAATGTGTTAGAGGCTATAAATGTTAAAAAAGTGTAATCATTACGATATAAAAATATGTTAGAACCTATAAATGTTTAAAATGTGTAATCATTACGATATAAAAATGTGTTAGAGGCTATAAATGTTAAAAAAAGTGTAATCATTACGATATAAAAATATGTTAGAACCTATAAATGTTAAAAAACGTGTAATCAAAACTATATAAAAATGTGTTAGAGGCTATAAATGTTAGAAAATCATCTCATTCTTGATTATCTGCATTAGTCCGGCATGATATTTTCATCAATTCTTGTTAAAATGATGTCATTTATTTTTGTTCTTAGTATCTGTATTAGAATAAATCGAGTCTTGCAAACAACGCAATATAATTAAAAATAGTTATGTATAATACAAACCACACTGGATATAGATATATGTCATACATGTGTAGGATCTTTAATTAGCTTTGCCACATTTTCAAATCATAAATAGAGAGCTCGATGATTGCCGTAATCATATAATGTCGTAACATTCTACAGTTAGATTTTACTTGAGGTAAATGATTTAAATGAAGTGACATCGCTTTGTAACTCTGGATTAATGTGTTGTTATATCTTACTTCCGGACATCCACGTTGAAAGTAACTTCTTGTATACCAATATTTATGTAAGGGTGTATAAAATAGAAGCAAGGGCGGACTTTTCCTGGTAAGTTACTTTAAAAGGGTCGAAAAAATAACACAAATAGAAGATAAATAACAGGAGATTGTATTACCAGAAGTTACGGGAGTACTTGGTTGACATAAGGTTTCAATAAACATAATATGTGAATAGTGAATAATCTCATTAGAAATAAAGTTAGAGTTAGAATATTGCGTCACAAACAGGAAGTCAGTAGTGACAGGTAGGGGATGATACATTCCCCAATTTTCTGGACTGTATAAAAAGTGGTGGTTCTTTGAGGTTTCCCTTTTACACCTTGTGCGTATCATGTATGTATACTGTATACTGTCAAGTATAAAGGACAACACTGAACCCTTTTTTAAAGTTTTTTTTAACATAGTTCACCCCAAACAAGGCAGGCCACCAATGTATACGTAAGGGGCTACTGATAAAAAAGAAAAGGAAGAAGATTGGGGAGGGGGTCAACCTAAATTGGGATCTTCGCAGCGAAATGTCTGTTTACATTAGGTTTAAATTTATGCATGTCAGTACTGTCGGGGAAACCGGGGGAATAGAGGGAGTTCCAGAGGCCAGCAGTACGAGAAAAGAAGCTACACCGAAGATGATTGTGTGCTGTTATTATTTACAACATTTGTTTTTAATCCACATTACAAGAGAACAAAGGGAGTGGTGAGAGAGGGAATAATTTTTTCGTGCCATCAAATCAATTATGCTCGATCTATATACATGTTAATCCGATACGGCGAAGAATAATCCATCTCCTTGTTGTACGCTAGATGAGGAATATATGCAATATTTTAATACCATAACACAAGCCAATAAAATAAATAACCATCTCCTTCATATAAGTTTATGAGAGAAAATCGTCAGCCTAGAGCCGCAGCAGACCGCCAATATACTTATTAAGTATGCGCGACAGAATTACTAGTACGACAAACCCGAATAAGATTGGCCAGAAACTACGGGACACCTATAAGTTTTTCACTCATAATCGTGCAAATGTGTTCAATGCGAAACCGGAAGTAGCGGATCACAATTTAATAATGAAATGACGGAGTTTATATAAAGTCACCGTATTCGGTATGTATTAATTTGCTGTTGTGTAATAATACCTTTGGTGGTGATATCATTTCGAAGTTATATACAGATTTAAATAAAAACAGTTGAAATGTTTCTACAGAACGTTATAGAATACCAATAATTAGAGATATATTTCAATGTTTAATATTAGAACCCTAAAATATTTAATTTGTTTTTGGTTCAGGAAGAAGGGGATCATTTCTTGCTAGAATACCTGCTCCATCATCTATAGCAGATGGCATTGAGAAAAAAAACACACAATGCCTTATGTAAAATCAAGTTATATATGCATACTCTAATAAACAAGTAATTGTGTCACATTTATATTAGTTTTTGCTGTCATTATCAATATAATGTGCAACTGCTCGTATTACGAAACTGAACGCGCATCATGTTAAATATACGATAGCTGTTTACGACAAAGATAAGAAGAGGACAGAAGATGGAATATTGTAATGTGTCATCAACACAGCAATACCCCGTTTCCTTATGTAATAAGTCACCGTACGAATAATCTGCTTGAGTCAAAGGATTACACTATGTAAAGCTACACGATGACTTATTTGTTATAATTGACGGAGGCGATCCTGTATTCAGCTAGACATTATATGAAACATGTCTGTTTATTTGGTTGGCTAATAATGTAAATTGGTGAATATTTTGAATTAAAGAAAAGTGCTGCAAAGCTTTTACCAATGATGGAACACCATATACGGTTTGTGAAATTGTAACGTGGCTTCCTCTCTTCAAGTGTTGTGTTTGCTCAGAAATTGAGCAACTGCATTTGTCACGTGAAAAAATAATTGTAAGTTCAAAACTTTGTCGCTGTTCTTTCACTCCTTAAACGTACGTGAGACACCCAGCCGTATCAGGAAAACATTATCAGCCCTGGGAAATATGGAACGGAACTTATTACAGATGTTTAACACTGGTAAGCAATCATTTCTCATGCATGAGATAAGGTAATTAACTTATCCATGATTAATTAGAATTTGACGGGCATGGGTTTCCTCGTGTCAATGCATTCGATCCAATTACATAGAATTAATTAGTGAATTGACAGAAAATAAAGGTTAGGCAGTAATTTGAAATGCGTTTGGTATGATTATATTGTAATTGTAGTAGCAATAGTTTTACAACTAACATTATTTGTATAGTTTATAATGTTTATTCAAGAATCTACTTAATCCTTAAGAATTACTGCGAAGTACATTCAAACTATTAAAACGTTACTATGTTCACATCAAATGCTGCAATATTTCATCTGATATTTACGATAAATGTCCTCTTGAGTGTTTTTGTCCATGAGTTTGAAATTAAAATCCCTTACAATCACTGTGTAGGTCCCCAGATGCCGAAGAGCTTTTTACTCAAAAAGCTTTCTTCCTCGTGCTGCTGGACTCTGGAACTTCCTCCTTGTTCCCTGTTTTCCTGACGATACTGACATGCAGAAATTTAAAACTAATGTAAACAGACATCTAGCTACGCAGCTCCCAATTTAGGTTGACGCCCCAAAAAAAGACTTTCACCCTTTTTCGCAGTAGCCCCTTACGTCTACAGTGGCGGCCTGCCTTGTTTGGGGTGAATTATATTACAAAAAAAAATCCGACTTCAAATATCCTGAACCATTGATGAGTGGTGCAACGGTTATCATTTTGAGTCAAGTACACACGGGTATATGAAGATAAATAATGTTATTAAGTAGGGGTATATAAATGCATAGGAATAGTGAAGTAATTTAACTACACATATACATTAACTCAAGTGTCATGATATGCGGATTTTATGACATTCCAGAACAACTATGTGGATTAATCAAATTTACCTTATATCCCTATATCTCTGCCTCGTATGCGTTGGTTGACTGAACTATCTATCCATTTATCTATCTGTGGCTCTATACTAACATTGTCAGATAATATATAGTCTGCCAGTGACAGCTTAAACTTTTCTTGCAGTCTGTCATAATTGAAAACATTATTATTTAAAACGATTTAATTTAGTTATCGTTATGATTCAACAATACTGTCAGGAATTCAATTAAACTTCACAGAAATCTAATTCCTTAAATATGAAAAACACAAAGTTCTGGAATGCAACCAATTTTTAAAAAACAATCATTTCGTATTATGTCTGATAATTATGGTTAAAGTAAAACTTCTAACACAAAAGTATTCATGGGATTTAAATTTCAATAATTACAATAACAATTTATTGATTCTCTTGTAGAACCAGTCTGTAACGACATAGTTTCCGGTCTAATTTACTTTCCAGAATTATCAATATTTTAAACAAATCTATGAGAAATAAAATACTATTGTTTAAAAACAGCAAAAGCGAAATGGAAATAAAATGGTCCCGGGCAGCACCAGGTAGGTAAAGCTAGTACAGTGGTTTACTTCCAGGTCACCATTCCTAATCGGTGCCGCTCAAGGCGTCTTTGCTTGTTTTGACAGAGTACAAACCCGACTTCGAAATCTAGTGGGGTCATCTCTTCTCTGTTCTACAGCAACTTTCTCACATAAGTGATGTTGCTAGTCTCTCTTTGGTTCTATCGTAATTTACGTTGTAGGCGCTCGACTGAGATCCAATCTATGGTTTCCCATGTTAAACGAAAACTCGTCTTCCACAACTGTTTTAAATAATTACCTATATGCTCTCTTTTTACCTAAAAATAAACAAAGCTTTTATGAGCGGAGTTATTTGTCTAGATCTACCCGTTTGTTGAACACAACACTCCAGGGCTGCTTCCCATCTGACTACAACATTGTCGTTTATAGTCCAATGTAAACAATTTTTTGTCAAGCCGTACTTTTAGGTAATCCAATTCTGCCGAAGTGCAAATATCGTTACTAATCATCACGGTGTTATCTCACTATAAACCTGCCAAACTCATTAACAAGATATTATTTGAGAGAAAACACAACCGGAAGTTTAATAAGTAAAATAAAAAAGAAAATGAAAAGAGTCCTGAGTAGATACATATAATCTATTGAAAAATCGAATGGAACGTTTCTATTCATGTTGATAAAACTAATAAACCTGAATGTTAAACAATCAGTCATTCTATACATGTGGAAATTGAACAAAGTAAACCAAAATTATGTATATAGTGATACACTGTTCCCTCTTTAATTCAAGACTTATTTTGGATGATTAATTTGAGGACATTAAAACGAGTACAATAGTTGACATATTTGGTGGGTTTGTTATGTGAAAAGAACAACACTTTTTTCGAACGAACCATATATATTTATATATGTACAGAGATAACGTGATATTAATCCATCAACTGCATTTAAAGAGTTGCTGAATATATATATATATATATATATATATATATATATATATCAATATATATATCAATATCTATATATCAATATGTATATATCAATATCTATATATCAATATATATCAATATATATCAATATATATATATATATATATATATATATATATATATATATATATATATATATATATATGAAGAGTTCGAATGCAAATCGAAATAGATCGTATCCGTTTAAATTGAAACATTAAACAATAAAATGGTAAACTATATTAAATCTAGACTTCGACGAGAAGTAGATTTTAATTGAAAGTAAGACCAAATTATCTTGGTATCATATCTTATAAAACAGGATTGTATGGTGTTGTTGAACGTTGAAATGCAACACGTTTTATTGTAATAGCTTCGTCATTTTAAAAATTCGAACTATTCGTATATATATATATATATATATATACACTATATATGTTGCCATTTTTATCTTTTATTGTTGACTTTTATTGTTGTCTTCTGATAATGAAAGTTTTTCTTTCGAAAATTTACAATTACCCTTTGCCTACCTGTTACTTACCGGACAGTATTTACTATTTGGTATTTAATCAGTTTTTGTGAAATTATTAATAAATCGTTTTGAGTTTCACTTTCTCCCTGCGTTTATTTCGTTTCACTTTTCCATCTTACGGCAACCACATCGCATTGCTATAGCCTCGGACGACTAATCTGCACTTACATTTACCAGCAATGCTTCAAGCAAACTACAATCTCCTTTTATATATATATATATATATATATATATATATATATATATATATATATACATATATACACTATATATGAGCGATATACTCAGCGAAAGATTATTCAAAATAAAATAACAAAATGATGCGATGAGTTCATTACAGTATTTAAAACGTAACAGTTCACAAAGAACGCGTGTCTTTCCTTAATCTATATAGTGTTCATAGAACTTACTACTATGCTACATACAAAATATAACTTGTAATTAAATTAAATTACATATCAGTTATCTTATTAGTCTGCAAATCAGTTCTATAACACTTGGGGTGAGATAATCAGAAAGAAAAATTGAATATAATTATGAAAATCTTGTATTAAATTGTATATAATTAAGTAAGACAATAACACATTTTTATAAAAAGCAAAACAAAAGTAATAGTAAAATACTCCCGGGTAACGTCGGATATGTACACCAAGTTACTCAATAATGTGTTCATTTTCATCCAGCAAATAAAAAGAAACATTTATGATTTCATCTTGAGCAGTATAATGTAACCCTTCCAGCTCTCTAGCAAATTCCGATGCCTGCGGCGTTTCGAAAATAATACAAATATGTAAAAGCATCCAACGTTAATGGATAACGCAAGAGCGTTGCTTGGGCTGATATCATTCTTGGTTATCCTGCTAATTTGAATATAAATCTTACAACTTCACACCCGAGGCAAAATATTAAAAGAAAATCGATATCGTCTTGTTATTATGTATATTTTGCATTGGCTTAACAAAATGTTTGGTTATATTATGTTTATTCGATTGGTTTCTCGCTTAAATAACTTTGCAAAATGTGTTTGCGTTAACTATTTCCGGGCAAACTTTCACGACAAATATATATTACGTAAACCTTTTTTGGTAAAACTTTTTTATGTAAACCTTTATGTATTACGTAAACTTTCATTTATTAGAT
>OY744555.1:38473210-38675710 GCA_963556195.1 Sepiola atlantica
CAATACAGCTTGAATTTTACAAATTAATAGCAAAAATGCAGCTTTGACTAATAATTCTGCTCATATAAATGGGGGTTTCCGCATGGAAATGTTATTAATATGAATAGCCTTTAAATAACAATACAAAACTACAAATAAATAATGAAATAAAATACTTACTTATATAAAATAAACACTTTCTTAAAACACAAAACTATAAATAATAAATAAAATAACACTCAATTAATTCCAAAGGAATATATTTTTCTAAAGAGACATTTTAAGAATACACTTAAAAAAAAAATGTTTATACCTTTACGAAACAATGGTTTATAATAATGTGTCTACTCCTATCTACGTATTCAAAATGGCTTAACCGCGCCCAAGACACGGACATTCTTACTCACAAAGTCAATACCACCAGACTAGGGAAAAAAAGAAGAAAAAAAAAACTCTCTGACGAGGAATATTTTATATTCGAAAACTCAGTTTAAAATAAATAAATGTTATTTATTTATTGCAACAAATTACATTGTTATGGTTTTTCAAAAAAATGTTTATACCTTTACGAAACAATGGTTTATAATAATGTGTCTACTCCTATCTACGTATTGGCTAAGATCAAAGTGTAGTATCTGTTCCGATGGATACTACACCCCATAGACTGGTATTGTCTTGAACTTCGGGGCTTGATTTACGCCGGTCTATCGGTCTGTCCTGTGCAGTTCTAGGAGGTCCACCCTCCCAGGCTTCGCCTCCCCTCTTTGGAGAGGAGTAAGTTTATTGCTTACTGTCTGAGGCGCCTCTACCGGAGAATGCCGACGGAGCTGCCCCGGCAATTTTTAAACCCCACTTTCCCGACCCGACCTTGGGTCACATCTTACTTGTGGGAGTAAGATAAAAACTGGCCTTATGCCTAACTCCTGGATAGCAGTAAATCAATACTCCTATCTACGTATTCAAAATGGCTTAACCGCGCCCAAGACACGGACATTCTTCCTCACAAAGTCAATACACCCAGACTATCGAAAAAAAAGAAGAAAAAAAAACTCTCTGACGAGGAATATTTTATATTCGAAAGCTCAGTTTAAAATAAATAAATGTTATTTATTTATTTCAACAAATCACATTCTTATGGTTTTTAAAAAAAAATGTTTATATATATATATATATATATATATACATACATAGATATATATGCGATCGTATTAGTTTTAGGTGATTACATGTTGAAACTTTGAACAACTCGTTAGAAAATATCACAAGAATAAAGGGGGGATCAGCGTGGTATATACATTTTAAATTTAATCAATTCCGGCTATTCTAACTTTTTAAGGATGTAAAGTACATTAAGTTACCACTAACTCTCAGTCCGACTGACAAGGTCGTAAACCCATACGTAATCGCTTAAAAAGTCGACACCCCCCAAAAATAAACGCACAGAATTAATCGCTTGAAGAATAAAAGGTTACTTAATCTGAAACGCTACACTCCCTCGGAAATAAGAGTTACTTTTAATTTGAATTCATCTGTGAAACCGATGCACGTCTAAATTCATAATTTATTGTGTTTGTTTCATAGTGTACATGATAAGCATAAGAGTCTTATATTTTAGGGGGGGGGGCTGCATAAAGCGGTGACCAGACAAAATCCTCACCACACAAAAGCCCTGCCAAAATAATTCAAACACGAACGAAACAAATTCAAACACATTTTTGTCTCTATTTTTTTATAATTATAAATATTTCTTTTTCTCCACACATGTGTTTTTATTTAATTATTTTTTTATTCACGGTAATTTGTAAATACTGCATTGCCATAAAATCATCGGGGCTTGTTTTATTTTGTTCTTTT
Organism: Sepiola atlantica; assembly: GCA_963556195.1. Classification (NCBI taxonomy): domain Eukaryota; kingdom Metazoa; phylum Mollusca; class Cephalopoda; order Sepiida; family Sepiolidae; genus Sepiola; species Sepiola atlantica. Next base: position 38,475,044 of record OY744555.1, read on the forward strand.
TCCAATTACAATTTAAAACTTTTTATTGTGAAACAAAATCAGGTATAATTAGAGCTCGTCACGCTATGCTAATTCACCAAAAAAGAAAAATGCGATTCTCTATTTTTCAGGCGGTTATAAAAAAACTTAGTGGTAACAACGAAACAAAGCAATAACAAATCTGTTTCGCATATGAATTTAACGTAAAATGATCAACCACTTTCGTACCTGACAGCGTTTTAAGGACATGTACCAAATTATGTTTGTTATAAATATTGACCATATTAATGTTCCTGTTCTAACTTTAGTCTAAAATGTGATTGTTAAAATCAGGAAAATCACGCCTCTTTTCTACTACTAACCCAAAGTCCGGGTGGCAATAAGAAACAAATAAATAGATTACATGCATTTTTCTTACTTTGCCAGTAAGATTTAGGGTCAGTCGTAAATAAATACTTAATTAAATTTGAATTACACGAATATGGGGAATCATTTTACGGTAAATGTATATATGTAATTAACACTCCACTCTAAATCCTAAAATAATTGGATTTTATTTCCGTGTGTTTGCAGATAATTACCTAAACGCGTTGAATCTCATTTTGGAGAGGGGGTATACTTTTTTAATGTTGATATATATATATTTTAATTCGACAAATTTCTAAATGTTTTCTCTTTGTATATTGTATTGCAGATTTAGATAAATTCATTGTTAGATTTTAACATATATTTTCATTTACGTTAAAACCAAAAAAATACAATAAGACATGAATTATTTGAGAGGATATATGAACTGTGACCAGACAACAACCACCGAAGCGGCGCCATGTAAATGAGACAAAACTTATATCGAGCGGTTTGAATATTCTAAACCAAACTGTACCTACTCAAAGAGGCGTCATATAGACGTTTAGCAAATAGTTGCGGAAATAATTTGTAACATTTTATAAGCTGTTATGAATAAATATGCGTAAGTAAACACAACACTATCTATTATGCTTACTATTATTTACCAATGCAACAATGTAAAATTAGATTGGAAGAATCAATGCACCAGTCCTGTTGTCCGTTGTCTAATGTTGTAAATAAACAATCTTCTCATGAACAGATATCTGGTGTTTATTTCAAGTGTTAATGTCAATGAAAAAAATTAGAACTTTTTATTGTGAAACAAAATCAGGTATAATTAGAGCCATGCACGCTATGCTAATTCTACCAAAAAAGTAAAATGCGATTCTCTATTTTTCAGGCGGTTATATAAAAACATAGTGGTAACAACAAAACAAAGCAATCACAAATTTGTGTCGCATATGAATTTAACGTAAAATTATCAACCACTTTCGTACCTGACAGCGTTTTAAGGACATGCACCAAATTGTGTTTGTTATAAATATTGACCATATTAATGTTCCTGATCTAACTTTAGTCTAAAATGTGATTGTTAAAATCATGAAAATCACGCCTCTTGTCTACTACTGACCCAAAGTCCGGGTGGCAATAAGAAACAAATAAATAGATTACATGCATTATTCTTACTTTGCCAGTCTGCTTTAGGGTCCGTCGTAAATAAATACTTAACTACCTTAAACAGTTTGAATTACCCGAATATCGGGACTCATATTACGGTAAATGTATATATGTAATTAACACTCCACTCTAAATTCTAAAATAATTGGTTTTTAGTTCCGTCCGTTTACACATAATCACCTAAACACGTTGAATCTTATTTTGGGGGAGGGGTATACTTTTTAATGTAGATATATATATATATATATATATATATATATATATATATATATATTTATATATTTTTAATTCGACGAATTTCTAAATGTTTTCTCTTTGTATATTGTATTGCAGATTTAGATAAACTCATTGTCAGATTTTAAACTATATTTTTCACTTACGTCAAAAGCAAAAAAAAATACAAGAAGGCATGAATTATTTGAGAGGATATATGAACGGTGACCAGACAACAATCGTCAAAGATGCGCCAGGTAAACAAAACAAAATACACTTGTATCGAGCGGTTTAAATATTTTAAACCAAACTGTACCTACGGAAAGAGGCGTTATATAGACGTTTAGCAAATAGTTGCGAAATAATTTTTAACATTTTATAAGCTTTTATAAATAAATATGCGTAAGTAAACTCTACAATATCTATTATGCTTACTATTATTTACCAATGAAACAATATGAAATTAGATTGGACGAATCAATGCAACGGTCCTGTTGTCCGTTGTCTTACGTTGTAAATAAACAATCTTCTCATGGATAGATATCTGGTGTTTATTTCAGGTGTACATGTCAATGAAAACAAGAATCGTTATAGGTCGCGGAAAAAAGGCAACAACTTTTCAGATTCCTTAACTGATTTTGATACTCACAAAAATCCGATTTTTCGGATTCCTTATTCTGATTCCGAACAATTGTAAAAGGACTGATTAATACATGTACATGTTTTTTATTTATTTATTGTACTTAAGTTTATGTTCTTAAAAATCAATGGGACCAATTTTGGGGCTAACGCATGAACTAACTATGTGATATATATATATATATAGTTATTTTTATATATATAGTTATTTATATATATATACAGGGTGGGCAAAAATAAGGGTCCTATTTTTAAAAATTCATAACTTTTTTATTTATTGATTTTTTTTTTTTTTTTAGAATAAGTAAAGGACCCCTTCCGAAGCAAGCATGAGCCGTATTAGCCCTAAGGAACGTACCCTCATTTAGAAAACATTATTTTTGCTTAAAAAACTCAAAACAGTGTAAAAAACAATACTTTAGTTTTTGTAAGTTTTAAGAAGTGTTTTTCGGCTAAAATTTGTTTTGTTTATTTCAGAAAATCTCGGAAGGGTCAGTCTACACACACATGAAGTTTGGTGAGTTTAACTTTTATTTTGTGGAAGTTATTCAAATTCAAGTTATTCAAATTTAAAGATAGGACTCTTATTTAGGCCCACCCTATATATATATTTATATACATGTATATTTATATATATATATATATATATATATATATATATATATATATTTATATACATATATATATTTATGTATATATATATATCTATTTATTTATATACATATATATTTATTTATATACATATATATTCATATAAATATATATTTATATATATATATATTAATATATATATATATATTTATATACATATTTATTTATATACATGTATATTTATATATATATATATATATATATTTATTTATATACATATTGTCTTACGAAAATTACACACAAGTATGAAATGTTTTAACAATGTTAGTAGGCGGAATAAATCTTAAACAGGCCGCTTATAAAAATAATAAATTATCAGATAACATAGATGGTGGCAGTGGGACATTGAGTTAACACTAGAAAGTGCGGGGGTAAATGGTGGCAGTTTGAGTTTTAAGATCATTAGGGAGGGGAGTGAACTCGTGTTATTTAAGGTGAGAGTGGTCGCTTAAGACAAGGTAAGTTATGAGCTCATCAAAATGGTGGGATACATTAGAATAACTGTAGTGTGGGAGGTAACCGTTGACATCGGTCGGAATTATTTAAATAATGAGGGGAGAGAAGGGGACTTAAACAATTTTGAACATAGCATTCAGGCAAAATAGCAGGGGGGTTAAACATCAACGTCGCATGATAGGAAAGTGTAGCAGGAGAGGTTAGTAAAAGCGACTCTTGAGAAGAAATTGACTCTGAAACTTTTTTGTTTTTTCTTTCTCATCACATCTTTTTTAGAGTTCGTACATTAGATTCATTGCTCTTTCTGCTTCTCGTAGAGTCAGTCTCTCCATCGCTCCGAACACTTTCTCACATCTGAGGATTTTCTCTCTCTCTACAAATCGACTATCACCTCTTGATGGATTACTGTTGTTATTTTAGGGGTGGTGAATCTCTGTCCCATTTGAGGGTGCTTGATAAAGTGAAGAAACGTATCTGTGATTTATTCGCTCTACTCTTTTTTCCATATCCTCTCTCTCTCACTGACGTGATGTTGCTAGTCTCAGTCTTTTCTACAAATATTATTATAGCATGTGTTCTTCAGTATTATTTGTTCAATTCCCCACTTTGTTTGTTCAAGTTCGTTTGACTCGTTTGTCTTGTGGTGTCCATCAATTCGCTGTTTTGATACCTCATTATAATACAGCTTCCTACTGCAGTAGCTTCTTTCCAAGAACCGCAGACTTGTGGAACTCTCTTTTTTCTGACTGTTTTCCTCCTACCTATAACATTGGTAGTTTCATGACTAACGCCAACATGCATCTCTTGTCTTTGCAATAATCATATTTGTTCTTGTCAGCTCCTTACATCAAGTGGTTTCATACCGTGTCTGAAGCAATTTACATAAAAAAACACAAGGATCGACAGATTTAGCGAAGTACATGACTTGGTATGCATCTTTTAACTGTTATGAAATATTTAATAGATTTTTAAAAAGTTTCTTGCCGAAATTATCAACGGCTAACAACTCAAGTGATTATTGCCCTTTAACAATAAACGCAATTTGTAGTTGTCCTTCCATCGTCAAACGTTAATCTATTTTATCTGCAATGAATGAAATAAATCAATTTGTTTATTGTCGACAGACGTCGACTTTTAATTGGCTAATTTCTTTCTTCTGATTTAAATCGACTAGTTTTACTACTTAATTCTTTATACGCGATATCTTATGGCGATCAATCAATAACCTATCGTGATTTTCTCCGTTTTCATGACGTTTCTGTCTTGGTCATGGCTGGAAATTCATCGACTAATGATAATGTTTAACGGTGAACTTTTTTTTAATGTCAGCAGACGTCTTACTATCAGTTTTAGTAGCTTCGTACGTCAGTCGGCTTTTCCGACTTCTTTTTGAAATGGTGCGTCCATCACTAAAGGCGCAGATTGGATGAATTTACTTTTTAATCAACAGTTTGCATATATATATATATATATATATATATATATATATATATCTTTATATTATAAATATATATATATATATATATATATATATATATATTTATTTTTAAATACAGATTTTAATCAGACATGGACCAGTGGTTTCTGACAAAAACGGGTTTAATTCCCGATTCCGTCTTCTTCAGCATAGTCTAAAATGATGGAATTTCTTCAAAAAACACTTATAACCGTTATGAAACGCTATGTACACAGAATTTGAAATGGAAGGCCGGCGAAACGCTTAGATCAGAAAAAGCCGTTAAGTAAGAGATTCTATATTTGGAAGTGAAGAACGAGAAAGAAGGAAGAAAGAAGAAAGAAAGAAAAGAGAGAACAAAAAAGAAAGAAAGGAAGAAATGAGGGAAAAAATAAAATAAAATAAAATAAAATTTATAAGAATAACAAAGGTATTATTCACACCTATATTCCTTTAGATACAAAGATCGCGAAACCCATCTTTGGCTAAACGAATTTGGGAACTAAAAGAAGAAGGAACTCCCTTTTCTATAAATTGGAAAATCATAGAGAGAAAACCCATTTATTCACCTATATCTAATGTTTGCCATTTGTGTAATGCTGAGAAGTTCCATATTTTTAAGGCCATCATGAACCCAAACACCAGATGTTTAAATGTACGCGATGAGGTTTTTAAGGGCTGTATACATCGTAAACAAGCACTCCTTATTTATGTGATGGATCGAGTGACTTAAGCCTTCCTAGAGCCCTACATACATTTTTCAGACACTTATACACTTCTACTTAGACTTCTCGTTCTACGAATCTGATCACAACTCTTTTTTTTCCTTTCTAAATTTGCCCCTCTTTCTTCTTTAAATTTGAAATTTTTAAATTTTATTTTTCGAATTTTTATTTATTTATATATTGAATTTTGTTTATATATGTATTTTTTATTTATATATTGATTTTTTTATTTACACATGCATACGTGTGTATATATATGTATATATGTATATACATATATATATATATATATATATATATATATATATATATTTGTGTATGTATATGTGTATATGTACGTGTGTATGTGTATATTTATTTATTTTTTTATTTATATATTGATTTTTTATTCATATATTGATTTTTTATTTATATATGAATTTTGATTTTTTATTTATATATTGATTTATTTATATTTTGATTTTTGATTTTTATTTATATATTTATATTTTTATTTATATTTTTATTTACATTTTGATTTTTGATTCTTTATTTACATATTATTATTTTTTATTTATGTATTGATTTTATTTATATATCGAATTTTTTATTTATATATTGATTTGTTTATTTTATTTTATTTGATTTATATATAGATTTTTTATTTTTTATTTATATATTAATTTTTTATTTATATTTTTTATTTATATATTGATTTTTTATTTATATATTGATTTTTTATTTATATATTGATTTTAGATTTATATATTGATATTTTAATTATATATTGATTGATTTTTTTATTTATATATTGATTTTTTATTTATTGATTTTTTATTTATATATTTATCTATATTCATATTTTTATTTTAAATTGATATTTATTAATTAAAACAATCGGAAATTTATGTATACATATATATATTATATAATAATAAATAGTTACCTCCCATTTTTCGATAATTTAATTAATTAAAGTTGCGTACCTTTAATTATGTTCTACATATAAAAATAATATTTTAATTATTTTTAATTCATTTTTTATTTTATTATTATTATAAATTTTATTTTATTTTATTTTATTTTTCCCCTCCTTTTTTTCTTTCTTTCTTTCTTTCTCACTTTTCTTTCTTTCTTTCTTTCTTCCTTCCTTCTCGTTCTTCACTTCTATATATAGAATCTCTTACTTAACGGCTTTTTCTGATCTAAGCGTCTCGCCGGCCCTTCATTTCAAATTCTGTGTACATAGCGTTTCATAACGGTTATAAGTGTTTTTTGAAGAAATTCCATCATTTACTATTTCAGACTATGCTGAAGAAGACGGAATCGGAAATTAAACCCGTTTCTTGTCAGAAACCACTGGTCCATGTCTGATTAAAATCTGTATTTAAAAATAAAAATATTACGCTCTTAATTTAATTTAATTGAGCACTCTACTGGTATTTCCCTTTTATTCTTTTTTGAGTTTACCTTTATACTTTATATATATATATATAAATTCTTTGTAGAATGGTAGAATGTTTTAAATCTCAACGGTCTTATTACACTAAATTCAAATTTAAACAAACACACACAACACACTGAGCAAATAACGCGTCCCAACAAGAGTGTCATATGACCTCACATTTCCAAATCAGATGACAACAGAAGCTGAAGAGAGCCGGATGGGTAAGACCTTCCGTGCTTGAAACCGACGGTACGAATGTTGTACTAATTTTTCTGTACCAGAATAAATAAATATATATATATATATATATATATATATATATATATATATATATATATATATATATATATGTTCTGATTTTATTCCATTAGTTGCGACAAAACAAGTTTTGTTTCATTGGTGCAAATAGCGACCAACTCATCGGGCTGGCGAGGGAATTCAAATGACATAAATTTTAACTTCACTTCAACGGGGGGGAGAGGGACAGAGTTGGGGCTTTGTCTATAACGGTGACATGGGACATGAGAGGGGAGGGGGGAGGACCCCAACAAGTCGTGTTTCAAATTATTACGTGGGAGGTTTTTCACGTGTCTGTGCTGTGATGATCTCAATTTGGGCCGGGGTGGGAGGAAGGGAGATGGAGCGACGGCCAGAGTGAGTTAAATTTAAAATGAGAATAAAATTATGATTATAACCGTCATTCCTATTTTATTTTAATTCTAATAAGTAATTATCATGTGGATAAAAATGTTTGATAATTTTTATTTAGGGTATTAATTGCTACTTTTGCATTTTATTTATTTTATTTTAATGTGTTGTTTATTATTTGTAGTGAATTTTGTTGTGATTATATTTTTTTTTATTGTGATTATATTATACCGAGATCCATACTAGTGGAATCATTTTATAAGAGAAGTTTTCTGGTGTTACCAGTTTTATCATTAACAAAACCGATTATGACAATGATAACGCCTGCCAATCATACCTACGATAGTCGCAGTGATAACAGCCTTAATAAAAGCCTTAATAAAAATAAAAATTAAAATAAAGATAAATATAAATAAAATTAGAATAACAATAGAAATAACAAGTTTGTAAGAATATTAATGATAATAACAATAATAATGATAATAATAGTATTAAAAAAAAATAATAATAATAATAATAATACTAATAATAATAATAATAATAATAGTAATAATGATAAATATCACCATCATTACCATCTTGCTACTTGTGAAGTCATTGGGCGAAATAAGTCAACAAGTGATAGTAGGCTTTTTTGTTCTACTACCAATGACAAGGACTAAGTACCAGTTAATAATTAAGTGTTCAAAATAGTGATCGAAGGGTTAAGTAATTGAGATTAGATTAGTCCAAGTGATATCAGTGTTAATAACTGTCCCAGTTATGGGTTTATGTTAGAATTGGTAGTATGGCTGAGAGGCTATTGAGGTTGTGCATTATAAATAGTACGTAGAGATTTGATGTTATTGGTAGTGTAGAGGGGTGGTTATATATTTATAGATTCATCATGACTTGTTGGGGTGGGATTGGGTGGTACATTTGGGTGGGTAGTTGGTTATAGTGTGTTTTGGGGTAGTGTATAGTGGGGGTTTAATGTGATCATTCATTTTTGTAAAAAAAAAAAATAATTAATTTTATTTTTAAGTTATGTGGGGTTGGTGTGGGGTTAAGATGGGGTATGTGGGTTGCTAAGGAGGTAGAGTCTACTATGTTTACAGTTGATAGATGTCTCTTGTTTTCTATTTAAGAGTTTGTTTTTGTCCTTAAAGCGGATAATTTCCAGTTTTTCATTTAAGCATAATCTGCATGGAGAGTTTATTGATTTGCAGGTGCTGGATTTTTTCAAGATTTTCTACTTTATTATGTGAGTTTCTTTTTTGGTTTTTATTTTGTGGTAGTGTAGTGAAAGTCCAGTTTGGCCAGGATGGTCTGGGTTGTTGAAGGAGAGTTTATGGTTGTACAATCTTTCCTTGAAGTTGTTGCCTGCCAGACCAATATAATAGTTAGTCTGTGATGGGTTTTCAGTTGAGGAGATAGATGCCTCATAGACCACTTGGGTTGATAGGCACTTTTGATTTAGGGGGCAGTTTGATTTGTTATTACAGTTGCATGTTCTTTTAGAATTTGAGGTTACTGGGGTGTTTAGTATTTTCAAGTTGTCACCACAACAATAGCTGAGTTTTAGTGTATTCTTATTAAAAATTTTATGGAGTATGCTGTTATTGGGGAAATGAGTGTTTATTAAGTTCAGGAATTTATTCCCTATTTTGGTTTTAGTTCAGTTGTTAAATGGAGGTGTATACCAGATAATTTTCCTATTTCTATTTTTGTTCCTATTAGGGTTATTTTGTGTAGTTTGAATATACTCTATATTGGTATTTTTGTATCCACTCTCCTTTAGTGCTTTATTATAAAAGTTCTTATGTTTATTGAAGATATCTATATTGGAGGAGTTGTTGCTAATCCTTCTACTAATTGATTCCGGGATGTGTTTACTTACAGATCTAGGGTGGTTAGATAGTGGGTTGACATAAAGGGGGTAGGAATTATCTTTAGCATAGGGCTCATAAGTATCTCTATTGAGGTTGAAGGTAATATCGAGGAAATTGACCTGTTTAACATTTGATGTTATTTCAGCCTTTAGGCCTATTCGTTTCATTTCTTTGGATATTATTTTTTTGGTTTGTTCACATTTTTGTCCGTTTGTGTTTTTAACGTACATTAGGCCATCATCTCTGTAGAGGCCGATTGAATCGACTTCGAGATCTTTTGTTAGGTTGTATAGTAAGTACAGGCCAACCAAGTCTGTTACCTCAGCAGAGCAAGAGAGCCCATAGATACATCGAATGAAGAGAAATGGTCTTTCTTTGCCCATTGTTCTTTGTTATTTATTAGTACTGTGGTTCTACATTTTTTGATTATGTTTATTTCGTCTTCCGAGATATTAGAGAGGAGAGTGGCGAATTCTATGACATTTTCGAAGAGTGCTCTAGTTATTGAGGGGTAGTAATTAACTATTTAGTAATTAACTTTTTTATCCACATGATAATTACTTATTAGAATTAAAATAAAATAGGAATGACGGTTATAATCATAATTTTATTCTCATTTTAAATTTAACTCACTCTGGCCGTCGCTCCATCTCCCTTCCTCCCACCCCGGCCGAAATTGAGATCATCACAGCACAGACACGTGAAAAACCTCCCACGTAATAATTTGAAACACGACTTGTTGGGGTCCTCCCCCTCCCCTCTCATGTCCCATGTCACCGTTATAGACAAAGCCCCAACTCTGTCCCCCTCCCCCCTCCAATGTATTTTCAATTTTCAATCTCCCGTTAAAGTGAAGTTAAAATTTATGTCATTTGAATTCCTTCGCCAGCCCGATGAGTTGGTCGCTATTTGCACCAATGAAACAAAACTTGTTTTGTCGCAACTAATGGAATAAAATCAAAAAATATATATTTTGCTCTGAATTTTCATTGAGCACTCTCATAAACCCGGTTTCAACTTCCTTCGGATTCATACCCCCTGGATATTTGTAACAAGTTAATTATATATATATATATATATATATATATATATATATATATATATATATATATATATATATATATATATATATATATATATATATATATATATATTACTCCATCTCCTCCTCTCTCTCTCTCTCTCTCTCTCTCTCTATATATATATATATATATATATATATACATATATATATATATTGAGAGAGATAGGTAGATACGTGTGTGTTTGTGTGTATGTGTGTGTGTGTGTAGCTATCAATTAAGATCTATAGAGGTGCAGAAATACCGTAATCGTGACGAAATTCTGTTAAAAATATAAACAATGTAAGACGCTTACGAATCTTCACTTAATCTGTTTTTGTTGTTTTATTTAGATTTTTCACATATCAAAGCAGAAAATATTAGGCTCACCGTGAAATACAATAATGAAAAATATTAATAAAAATATATGTTATGGTGTAATATCTTTCAATAATTTGAATGGAAAACCCTCGATTTCTCAAATTAGGAATACGAAATTGGGACCGTGAGGCGAATTAAAGACGTTAAGAATATAGATAGAAATATAACATAATGTGATATACATTTATATATATATATATATATATATATATATATATATATATATATATATATATATATATATATATATATATATATATATAACTAGCAGAGCTACCCGGTGTTTCCCAGGTTAAAGTGTGGATTTTTTAATATGCAACATTATGGTAAGTAGAGTTTATTATAACAGAAGCCTTGATGCGTTCAGCTAGATATCTTACTCATCGAGCTATTCAGATATATGTTAATACTTTTAAACTAACGATACTAAATAGATTAATTTCATTGTGTAACAACATGTTTGAACCTGTCATTTAAGGGGCAGCCATGAACGAAAAAATACTTGTGAATATGAATACAATTATCTTAAAAGTACACTTCCTTGTATGTCTTCGTGTTTAGGGACAGAGATTCACATACAAAGATGTGTTCGCCTTGATTATATATATATATATATATATATATATATATATATATATATATGTATATATATTTACATAATTCGAGAATGGTATATATCAACATGGTATAAAACCAGGGAAGTTGAACCAGGTTCATGAGAGTGCTCAATAAAAATGATGTTATTTCAAGACCTGATGGTCGTGAGCTCCTACAAACTGCTCTCGTGAAACACAATCAATTTTGTAGTCAAAATGAAATATATTATCATTTATATTTATATATATTAATATATATATATATATATATGATTATATATATATTAATGATTATATATATATGTATATATATATATATTATTATATATATTATATATATATATATGATTATATATATTATATATATATGATTATATATAATATATATATGATTATATATATATATATATGATTATATATATATATATATATGATTATATATATATATATATGATTATATATATATATGATTATATATATATATATATGATTATATATATATATATGATTATATATATATATATATATATATATATGATTATATATATATATGATTATATATATATATATGATTATATATATATATATATATATATATATATATGATTATATATATATATGATTATATATATATATAATGCAAAGTTCCGAATACGTTCGTCGAACACTCTCGACTAGTCTTCTATCTGTGCCCGCTTCTAGGTACATATAGATCTTAATTTCCCTAAATTACGTGGCAGTTTCCGTGGGCCGAGTGGATATGGCTGACTCTGTGTACCGGGTTCGCGCCTCTCAGCCGTCTGAAATTGTTACTTCCCTTCACTGATGAGAGCAATAAGCTTGAAACGCTAGCGTCTGTAGGTATAAATAATGTAATATTTATTTATAAATATTATACTAAGCCCTTTTAAGAAATTAAAGTTGAGCACTCTCGAGGAAGTTAAAAATAGACTGTCAAAAAGCTCTAATGCAAAGTTCCGAATACGTTCGTCGAACACTCTCGACTAGTCTTCTATCTGTGCCCGCTTCTAGGTACATATAGATCTTAATTTCCCTAAATTACGTGGCAGTTTCCGTGGGCCGAGTGGATATGGCTGACTCTGTGTACCGGGTTCGCGCCTCTCAGCCGTCTGAAATTGTTACTTTCCTGCACTGATGAGAGTAATAAGCTTGAAACGCTAGCGTCTGTAGGTATAAATAATTTAATATTTATTTATAAATATTATACTAGGCCCCTTTAAGAAATTAAAGTTGAGCACTCTCGAGGAAGTTAAAAATAGACTGTCAAAAAGCTCTAATGCAAAGTTCTGAATACGTTCGTCGAACACTCTCGACTAGTCTTCTATCTGTGCCCGCTTCTAGGTACATATAGATCTTAATTTCCCTAAATTACGTGGCAGTTTCCGTGGGCCGAGTGGATATGGCTGACTCTGTGTACCGGGTTCGCGCCTCTCAGCCGTCTGAAATTGTTACTTTCCTGCACTGATGAGAGCAATAAGCTTGAAACGCTAGCGTCTGTAGGTATAAATAATTTAATATTTATTTATAAATATTATACTAAGCCCCTTTAAGAAATTAAAGTTGAGCACTCTCGAGGAAGTTAAAAATAGACTGTCAAAAAGCTCTAATGCAAAGTTCCGAATACGTTCGTCGAACACTCTCGACTAGTCTTCTATCTGTGCCCGCTTCTAGGTACATATAGATCTTAATTTCCCTAAATTACGTGGCAGTTTCCGTGGGCCGAGTGGATATGGCTGACTCTGTGTACCGGGTTATCGTCATCTAGTTTTTACTACTATTGTTATTATTAGGGTAGCAATGGTATTATTACCATTAGTGATGTTGCCATCATCATCATCATCATCATTATTATTATTATTATTATTATTATTATTATTATTATTATTATTATTATTATTATTATTATTACAACTACTGCTATTATTATTATTACAACTACTGCTATTATTATTATTAGTATTATTATTATTACAACTACTGCTATTATTATTATCAAAACTATTGCTATTATTATTATTAGTCTTATTATTACAACAACTGCTATTATTATTATTACAACTTCTGCTATTATTATTATTATTATTATTATTATTATTATTATTATTATTATTATTATTATTATTATTACAACTACTGCTATTATTATTATTATTACAACTACTGCTATTATTATTATTATTATTATTTTTATTATCATGATAATAATTGTTAAGATTATTATGGTTACCATTGGCATCATTATTATTATCATTGTTTATATTGTTGTTATAGCTATGATGATTATTATTAACATTATTAATATTATTATTATCATTGCAACCACTAATGTTACCATTATTTATAAAAATAAGTCTTTTTTATCATATTTACAACAACTATGATTAATATTACTGCTATCTTCTTTATTATAATTATTACTAGGATTTTTATTATTATTATTTTCTGATATTCCCTGAGTATTTTATTTTTCATCCAACTATTACTTATTATTAATTATTATCGATTATTATTGATTACACTTTGTATTATTATCATTATTATTAATGTTAATATTTATCAATATCATTACTTGCCATTTCTACATTATTACCGATATTATTATTATTATTATTATTATTATTATTATTATTATTATTATTATTATTATTATTATTATTATTATTATTATTATTATTATTATTATGATTATTATTATTATTATTATTATTATTGTTATTATTGTTATTATTATTATTACCACTTATTGGGTACACTAAATTTATTTATTCGTGAATTTTTGTAATTTTTAAATTAATGATAATTAGATAGGTTTCAAAAACAGTAAAACTAAGAATTATAAAACAAAATCAGTAGCCCAATGTATTAACGATCCCTACCCCTATACATACACGGACGCTACCACCACCATAATCCTCGACTCCAACTTAAAAACAAACTTAAAATTATGCTACGTGCTTTTTAACCCTAGACTGATTTTGACACCTCCTATCGCATGTGGGTTTCTTCTTTTCCTCTCCCCTTTTCACTATCTATCACCCACTTCTATCTCAATTCGAAATGATCTTATTTAATCCCGTACCATGTTATTTCATTTTATTTTATCTTAATCTATCTATCTATCTATCTATCTATCTATCTATCTATCTATCTATCTATCTATCTATCTATCTATCTATCGTTGTATTAATCTATCTATCTTTTTTATTATTTCTCTCCCTTTTTAATTTATTTTATATCATTTTATATTTTATATTAATATGCTGTTTTATTTACATTATTATTTTGATTTTGATTCTTAACGGTCCTAATCGGCGTACTTTCCAAATTAAATTTTAAATTTCTTTTCTTTTTTCTCCATTACATTCTTCCAAATATGATCCAAGATTAAGATCGGATGTTCACTCTACCTGATGAGATCTCAGTTTACAATGGATGTTGATCGATCGCATCCACATACCAGTGTCGAAGATTTTTGTCTGTGTAAATAAAAGTACTCAAATCTCTATCTGTGGATGTTTTACCTGGATAATATATATATATATATATATATATATATATATATATATATATATATATATATATATATATATATATATATATATATATATATATATATATATCATTTTAATCCATAGGAAAAAAGTTTCAGTGGAGGGGTTGTGCCTACGGGGATTATATCTTAATTTGCTAGAATTTTTCGAATAAACATTCTTTTTTGGTCATTTCCCTATGGTTTGAAATTAATTTGAATTTAAAGTAAAACAGTTTTCAGACGGGGGCGGGGTGGTGACGTTCTGCGTTGAAGTGATATATTTTATATAGCCTATGGCCTCCACTGAGAGGTCAGTAGTTTACATACCAATTTTCAAGCAATTCTGTCCAGCGATTTTGGTAAACATAAGACACAAAGATGAGGTGGGCACATACACACATACAGAGTTACTATTTTATATTTATATATGGATATATTTAAGTTTTTTTTTATTTCCTACGTACAACGTCGTATGAGCTAACGGCTTTCATCAGCGCAGTGAAATGATAATCTCAGACGGCAACAGGTCGTGTACCCGGTTCACTAAGGTACCTTGAAACTGAAAACGTTCACTTTGTCCATGAGAAAACGGAGAATTGAAGTAATATTTACACTAATAACGGCGGGGATAGATACAAAGACATCCGATATCCGATAGAACACAACGACAGAGTCGGAGTACTGCACGAAGTTTATATATATATATATATATATATATTTGCATTCATCTGTTTATGTTTAGCGTTGTTTGGACTTTACAAAACGTATTACAGCTAACATAGAATAATAACTTACGCGTGGACATATATATATATATATATATATATATATATATATATATATATATATATATATATATATATATATATACATATATATGAGAGAGAGAGAAAGGGACTTACAGAATGACATATAACTAACAAATGCATGGCGTCTTATTACTAAAAAATGTTGCAATAGTTATCCTAATTAGTTACCAAATATTATAAATAACCTGTTGAAATTCTACTAATTAAATAAAGCATAATGGATAACGATTGTGAATTAAGATAATTACCGGTGAAAACGTAGTAAACATTATTACTGATGTTTATTATTACTAACTCCGATGGTAAACCGAGTGAAATCCGTGATGCGGAACACATTGCCTAGAAGGCCATGGATCTCTCAGTAATTGAGCCTCAACATGAATCCAGTTTTGTAAGCACCGGCCAATATCTGATGCTCTCTTAAAATTCAATTCTTATGATTGTACATCAACATCAAGAAACATGAACCAGTAGAACAACCTACATCAGTAACATTGCCAAACATTTACGACAAGACTTTTACAAATGAGACAGAAACGCAAAAGAAGATTGGCACGTAACTCGCTCAAAAGAGCCACCAAAAAGCAGTAAGACTTTCCATTGCGGAAAATTTGAAGAATGGGCTCACTAACAACGTTGCAAATTTATTCTTGGTAAACTGTCCCAGGAATATATTGATTAAGAAGGTTCTGTAGACTGGCTCAGAAGAGGATAACTTAACTATGATAAGGATATGATTATAATGGCAGCACAGGATCAAGGTTTTATGTCTAATGCTTTTAAGAAAAGCATTGGTCTCAGGAAATAACACAAGTCCAGCTTCTGCCACCTGGCATCCAGTAGAAAATTCTGCTAGGGGATGACTACTATACAATGAGTACAATGGAATGGGTAAACATCTCCACTCGACTATGTTTAAACAGTTGTAGCAACAATTTATGGGAACACATACCAGAAAGAACTGTTAGAAATAAGTAATACACTATTCACTATAGCAACGTAATTCTTACAACTACATACCTTTAGAAAACGGAGCTGTTGAACGTGACACATTGATATGAGAACAGAGAAAAATGCAGCAACCCTGGTTCAGGCGAGTGCTCTTAATGAGTCTGTAATAGAGCTTAGAGAATCGAGATAACGATATACGGATAGCTTATATACTACATTAAAAGTAACTGGAATCTTAGGAAGATCTCCATCATTCCAGTTATCATAGGAGCAACCGGGCTCATGAAAAAAAATTTAACAACTGGTGAAGATATCTGGTAAACCAAATGCAAGAGAGATAAAAAAATAAAACATTGCGCTTCAAAGAACGGTTAGAATCTTGAAACTATTTCTGTGTTGGCGTCTGTGATTAAATCAGACATTGTTCGGAAAATGATTCAAACATAGAGGAGTATTGTTATAATGTTAAGTTCTAATAACATGTCATTATATTTCCAATGCAACTGAGGAGTAAAACTATTACAATTAGTTTTAAACTAATTCAGACAAAGTCCGAAATATTCTGCTTACATTGATTTCGATAAACTCGTAATAAGTTGCACACTTTTCGTTTGTATGAAATATGGCGAAAACTTTTATTTTGCAGCTGCGCAACACAGTGTACTTAATTGTCACGTTGGGTCAGCCAAACAAGATTCGATTAATGTTGTCTCGGCGTCATGTCTTCATTTCGAGACCCGGAGGTCAAACATAAAGGAAATTAATATATCATTAATGTACTGACAGAATCTTCGGGCTCAGGCGGACGACGGAGGCATTTACAAATATTTCCCGCTGAAAGAAAATGAATGAATATTACGTTTAAAACATATGTGTACTCTGTTGGAAATACAATTTCCGCGTGTTTTATATATAAAAATAACATTGACTGAATAAAAAGAAAATAAATTAAAACAATTGTCAGAAATATAAAAAGGTATGATCTCGTTTTTTTTATATTATTGGTGACAATATTGGTGTATTTTTTATTCCTTGATTGTTTCAAGTATGTTATCTGGTTTCTAGACTCTCACTTGGTGTTAGTGCTGCCATCTTGTATTTAGCTCTCAACAACTGCATGCTTGCGTGTGATCAGATGATAAGATAATTATAACTCTCTAGTGACACATTTAAATCCGCACGGATTTGATAACATTAGCGATATAATAGTAAACGAAACATACATTTCTTTTATACATTACTATTAAATTTGAGTCATGAATGTTCAGAAGCCTTTGTTATATCGACGTTCACTGTTAAGTGAGGACATATTGTTAATCGCCGCACTAGTAGTTGATTTGTCAGTGAATTAAAGTTAAGCCGGATTACCTCATTTGTGTAGTATATTTATATATGTATTTAAGCATGATTTGTTATGTGTATTCGCGTCCCTTACTTCCATCAGATTTAGGAACACAAATCTTGAAAAATATTTCACTTTCCTTTTTAATTATTTCATAAAAAAGAATAACTGTTATGATATGTTTACATTAGGTAATATGCATATACAATAGAATATAAATAACTTCATTGGCACTTAAATCGGAGAGGAAATATCCTCTCCAACCCAGTATGTGTGTTGACACAAGTAGCTATTCCACAATACCTACTTAATGTATAATCTCCTCAGGCGTAAAAAGAAATACATATTGTGCTTAGTAGAGGGTGGACTTAATATTTAGAAGCATTCTAACTGTTATTTCTCTAATGTTGGACTTTAGTCATAGCATGTCATTTGTAGTTTTTTTCTGACAATATCGGTAGAATTGTTGCTCTCTGGATCGGCTGCATATTTTCAGTCATAAAACTATTATCAAACTGCAAATTTATCCAGCTATTGAACCCTTATCCTCAAGTTGTATTAGCTTTAATAAGTTATGATAAATAAATATATATATATATATATATATATATAAATGCATATACATACTTATATATACTTATAATTAATATATGAATACAAGGCCAATAAAATGCTAATTATAAAACGCATATTTGTCTTCTTTTTTAGTACGTTCTTATATAGATAAGAAGTAAATAAAGAACTTAGATTAGAAAATCAGGATGACTTTTAAGGTGACTCTGATACTCGCATGTTTAATTGGATATAGGAGAGCAGTCATGTATACAAATTAATTAACTTACACAACATTTTAAAATCTTCTTCGTTAATCTTTGTTGTCTTTGGGGGTGTTGTCAAGCTTCCATCTGCTTCAAACTTTTAAATCGGAAACCTTACGTGAACATCATATTAGTTTTATCAGTCTTACCGGAATTAAGCCACGCGGATTTCGCGTTTGACTTTCTAACTTTGATAAAGTACATTACTTGCATTTCAAGTCATGGTATTAAGCTTTAATTAGAACATGTTTTATGAGAAGATTTATAATGCAGTGTGTATATAATCCAATTTTGAACAGATTAAAACGTGTGTGTTTAATTTAAAAAGTTCAATCAATTGAATATATGTAAGTATAACGTCATCGTTATTCTCATGATTCGGAAGTACAAATATGAATATTTTACAGAATATTATTATTATAGCCAGTGAGATGATAATTGTAAATCTTTAGTTTCTTCTAAACTTGTAAGAAACTATGTAATCTAATTTTTAGTTTTATATGACTCCATCTAAATTAGCAATATATAGATATTGCATTGGAATAAGTTCGATAAGATATTAATACCTTGACAGAATAAAAAAAACTCATGCTTTACTCTAAAAATATGCATTTACTGATGATACTAAAGAACTAAAAAAAACTTCTCACAAGCAAGAAACAACCCTCTACGTACCGTGTGCTAATATAAGTGTAGAACGAAATCATCTTTAAATAATTAATTCATTTAGCTTAACTGCACAATCCTTAAACCACTTATGTGTACATCATTTTACACTACTTGTTACCAATCCTTATGAATGAAGGCTTTCGGACTATTCACAGTAATGCGTAAACTGGATAAAGTAAACAGATTTGTAGATAAATTATTTTTGCTTGATTATTGATCCAAGGGGGGGGGGGCTAATACAATCTTTAGGAACAAATAACCATAGTAGTTTCTTAAGTAGAAACTTAGTTTCGAGAAGTATATTCATCTAAGCTTTAAATAAGTCTTAACTATACGATAATTATTAATTAATCTTAAGTAAGCACATGTTATCAATACCCGTAATTCTTCTAGATAATTGTACTTATATACTAATTACTTATATTTTCGCAAATAAATATTATTTAATTGGCTTAAAAAATTAGTGAATTATTTATCAGTCAATTTTTTTTAATTATGACCGGCGTAATTACGGCTCTTTAATTGAAGGATTTATTCGAAGCTTACTTACCTTTTAAAGATGGACGTTAGTTTTTATTCTTAAATTTGTTATTGTTATTCATATTTTTTTATTATTTTAGTTATTTATGCCTGGTAGGCAATGTTATTGAATACTTTTTATCGACTATGTAATAATGGAACATTATAAGTCATTAAAATATATATTGAACATTATACGTGGATAAAATTAAATATATCATATGTTGTTAGCAGGTAGAACCAGTTATTGTTCTACATAATTGTACTTATATACTAATTACTATGATTTTCGCAAATAAATAATTTTAGTTGGCTTAAAAAAAAATGTGTGAATATTATTTATAACTCAATCTTTTAAACCTTAAATTATGACCGGCGTAATTGCCGCTCTTAAATAGAAGGATTTACTCGAAGCTTGCTTACCTTTTAAAGCTGGACGTTAATTTTTATTCTTAATTTTTTTTATTTCTATGCATATACTTTTATTCTATTAGTTATTGATGTCTGGTAGGCAATGTTAGTTCATACTTTTTTATCGAGTATGTAATAATGGAACATTATAAGTCATTAAAATTAGATAAAATCGTGTGTCGTTTGTAGATAGTTCTTTACATATACTTTTAGGCACGTTCCCAACTTTCGTATCTTTGGATTTGTAATAACTTTGTGTCTTAACTTAGCGATATTCTTATAGTTATTTTCTTTTAAGAACAACATTCTTAATACATTACATTACACATAGTCTTATCTGAATTGCATTGTTTTCCATGTTAAACGTATTTTGCATGGCTTAGTATAATACATTCAAAATGACGTTTGACTAGAGAGACATCCTCTCAATGACCTGGGTTCTATGTAAAATGCATTTAACCAGTTTTTCGTGAAATTATTAATAAATCGTTTTGAGTTTCGTTTTTTCTCATCGTTTATTTCTGTTCACTTTTTCCATCTTCCGGCAACTACATCGCATTGCTACAGCCTCGGACTGCAAATCTGCACTTATATTTACCAGCAATGCTTCAAGCAAACTACAATATCCTTATATATATATATATATATATATATATATATACATATATATATATATATATATATACATGTATGAAAAAAACGGTAACAAAATTAAATACAGAAATAAATGTTTTCTTTTAATAATTCATTACTGTATTTACTTTTTTAAAATTTTTGACACACACATATATCTATGTATATATATATATATATATATATATATATATATATATATATATATATATATGTATATATATGTATATATAGAGAGAGAGATAGAGAGAGAGAAAGAGAGAGAGAGTGAGTTAGAGAGAAATAATATTTCAAGATATTCGAGATACATGTTTTGTCATTTCAGGTACTTCAGGAAACATTTCACTTATTTCGTCCAGTAAAACTGTTCGCAGTTTCTACAGGAAGACGTACCGAAAAGACTACTTATCAAAATAGAGCACTGATTTGGGCTGATTTGTGACGTTTCAAGTTGTAAGTATAATGGAATGAAAAATAGTTTTCACTTTTTCTCTATTGAAAATAAACGAGTCATTAACATGTCTTTACTAATCGCTTGTCTTTCAGTTTGATGAGACCTTTTCAATGTGACTTACGAAATCATTTCATAGCGATACTGGCTCAGAGTTGTATTTCCTCTCTACCTCATGAGTATTTGATGGGATATCCTGACAAGATCGACTAAAATCGCCTCGTCAATGTGAACCTTTGAAGGGAGCGGAAATAAATTGTCAATATGAGGAAAATACAACGTGAAATCCCTGAAATCTGATTTGAGAAATGTTTTTTTTTCTTTACAACGTCAATATATTTTATTTTAACCGTAATCATTCGGTAAAGATATCTATTATACTCTTCATGAATGAAATTCATATTTGACACCTATGCACACCTAGCAAACATGGTTTTGAAAGAGGGTTATTAAATCTGTATTTACCACCACGATGTGTTTTAGTTTCTATCACTCTTAACCCAGACAGCTTCATGAACAATTAACTAACATTTCCGGTAATCCATTTACAGCATAAGTGTGTAATTGTACGATAAGTATCATTTCTCACTGACTAGTAATACTAATACGACTCGCTACTAGGGATCGCCTACTGGCAAAATTAGGTGATGTTCTCTGGTAACTGAATGAGAACAAGTCTCACCAGATTCATAGTATTCTCTGTTACTTTTAAGTACTGTTATAAATAACCTTTAATTATTCATAAATGCGTAAGTTGGCTTTATATGGACTCAGTATTAAAATAAGTCATCACGTCGTGAAGGACTCTCCGTGCTCTTTTAATATCTTTCACGAATATGTTTCTCGTACGAACCATTGAGTGCTATTTCATGAACTCGGAGAGGGGGTATTTTCATTACCCTGGCGATTATAGTTCCTTTGTTTCAGATGTATGTCTCATCTATATTTCTACTTCTATTTACGTAGTGTTTTTCTAAAATTTATTTTCTATTCTTTCATTTGTTTGTATTACTATTTTTATCATCTTTATTATTGCTATCTTCTAAGATATTTCTTGTGAACACACTATATTTATGTTCTTATATCAAGCTTTATGAACGTTTATTAGTAATAAATGAGGATGCCGTTTTACTTCTGCTCTCAGCCCTACACTCGGTTTTTATTCATATTATTTTTCTGTCTTTCTAAAAGTACAACTTTTCAGTGATCATGAATGAAATTAAATGAAGTAAAACGTCATCTTTGCTATTAATGCATATCTACAGCGAATGCATATTCCACCGAAAACTAATACAAAACTATTGTATTCCTTATATATATATTTAGTCGGGGACATGTTGTGTTGCATCTTGGAATGGGATCTTATTTCCAATTGCATTGTAAAGCAGACAGACATAGACATATAGTACAACATTAATATGATCATTGGTTTGACGTTTAATGTTTACTCAGGAATGGTGTGTTCGATCATAGTATAGAGTTTGTTTTTTGATGGCATCCCTCAACAAAAGACACGTAGACGAAACAATATTTATGTTATATTCTTTAATTTAGTAACAATGTTCAGTCACTAACGAAAAGACGAAAAAAAAAAATGAATATTCCCATTAAATTTTATTGGTTGATCGGCTTCTACGTATTCTTTTGATTTGCTTAGCTTTAGTCATTGATTAAATGTGAACACTGATCTAATACCCTCGCAAATTTGATTACTAAATCAAATGTAAGTTTTACAGCTTATTAACCATTGAGTGTTGTGTGAAAATCTATTGTTAGATTCAATCCCATGAATATGATTTTAAAAGTGTGTAAATCGTAGTTTAATGTCTACGTGTCTTTTCTATGTTTGATAGAAGACGTCGTAACTTTGTTACCGATCGTCGCTCTAAACTTTGACGACACGATACAATGACGCTATTAAGCGTGCACGGTAACCAGCAAACTTGCAAACATCAATATCGTAATATACACAAAGTTAAATTAATGTGTGCCCAGATAAATAGAACGAATACAGAAGGTCTAACAAAAACTCCAATATACTCATGCAATAAAAACCGAAAACAAAACGAAGCAAAACTGAAAGTTAAAAGTGCTCAGAATAATACTGAGTAGATACAGCTAGTATATTATACGAATTCGTTAGGATATATAACCAACGAAATATATTATAAGAATATACATGTTTGTGCTTCTAATTGATTCACTATGTAATCATTTAGCTATTTTCACACTCATTTATATTATCCGCGTTTCAATTAATGAACATAACCCATTTACACCACATTTTTTTTAGGCGTCTTGTATTTTTTTAAATCCGATCTTTAAAGTTACCTTATTGAATTAAAACTAAATATGTTTCCAATTTTCGATACGTATTTATGTTAAGAAGATTATATATTTTCATTTTCACAATTGTGATTGAAGCTGGATGAACATTCTCGTTACAGAAAGATAAGATACATAACATCTAAGGAAAAAGAATATATATCAATTTACTTTTAAACTTAGATTGTTATTCAACAGAGATAAGCTTTAACAAGGGACGTAACATATGATGATGGATAACTTTATATGATGCAGGTGTAGTTCTTAGAAATGCGGAGTGTGGGATCGACGTGTTGGGTACCTGTTCTATTTTGACTACTGCATGTATTCCAATGATATCTTATGTAAAAGCTTATATATATATAAATATATATATATATATATATATATATATATATATATATATGTATATATATATATATACATATATATATATATATATATATATTGTTGGTACAGAAAAATTAGTACAACATTCGTACCGTCGCTTTCAAGCACAGAATGGCTTATCAATCCGGCTCTCTTCAGCTTCTGTTGTCATCTGTTTCGGATGGCTAAGTCCTTCTGTGCTTGAAACCGACGGTACGAATGGTGTACTAATTCTTCTGTACCAAAATAAATAAATATTAAGCTCTTAATTTTTAATTTTTAATTTTAATTCTCAATTAATCGAGAACTCTGCTGGGGATTTTTCCTGCTATATTACAAAGAAGTTATATATATATATATATATATATATATATATATATATATATATATATATATATATATATATATATATATATATATATATATATATATATTACTATTCATGTTCAAAGAGAGTCAAGGGAGAAAACTTCAAAAAAATTATGCATATGGAAATGAAAATACTCGGCCTAAAAGTAGAAGTGCTGGCTAACATAAAAATAACTCACTTTCGAGATGTTACGTTATGCTGAAATAAAAATACTTACTCACCATACTTAAAAGATAACACCAATCCAATATACGTAAACCCAAAGTCTAATCAGCCAATCAATCCCAAAACGTATTCCGAATTCTATCCAACGCAAAGCTTATCAATAATTCTTTCAACGAAAATGTGTTTTTTTTCAAAAATTAGGTAACATTTACAATACAGCTCTAAAACTATTGGTTACCATAGAACAGGAAATAGAAAGTAACACTAACCAGACAATTGTTCGCCCAACAGTTTGCTTAGAGAGTAGCAAAGAATCTCATTGGTTAACTAGCTAGCAGTGTATATAAAAACACCCGGCAAAACAAACTCTATGTATTTTAGCCTGAAGATTCCCTCCGGGGATGAAACGCGGGAGCATCTGGGTAGCTTAATTGCCATAAATATATGTTGATATCTTAATATATATATATATATATATATATATATATATATATATATATATATACATATACATATACATATATATATATATATATATATATACATATACATATATATATATATATATATATATATATATATATATATATATATATATATATACATATCGAGAGAGAGAGAGAGAGAGAAAAAATGAAGAAAAAAGGCCAAAAACTATATTATTTTTGTATCATCAACGTTTCGTCTTCATACAATTATAAAATTTGATCTGCCCAAGAGCTGCGAGCCTCAGGCCAAACTGAGTGAAAAGAAATAAAAAAAAATTGTCACAGGCAAAATATATGTTAAATAAAATATGTTTAATTTCCTTTTCACTCACAGTTTGGTCGTAGACTCGCCGCCCTTGGGCACATCAGATATGATAATTGTATGATTATTTTATTCTGCATTCTGTTCATCCTGAGGAAGTCTAACAATGAAGACGAACTGTTGATAAATGCACATATAATATAGTTTTAGGCTTTCCTCTTTCATTTTCTATCATGTCGGATCATTTTTCTCTATCTTTACACACACACATATATATATATATATATATATATATATATATATATATATTCTATCTGTGTCCGCTTCTAGTTACATATAGATCTACATTTCCCTTAATTACACGACAGTTGACCGAGTGGATATGGCGACTGCTTGCAGATTGTAGGCTGACTCTGTGAACCGGGTTCGCGCCTCGCTATCGTCTTAAATTGTTACTTTCTTGCACTGATGAGAGCAATAAGCTTGAAACGCTATTGTCTGTAAGTTTTAATAATTTAATATTTATTTATATATATATATATATATATATATTTAAAGAAACATGAAAGAAGAGAGATAAAGATGTACGAATTACAAATATTTGTAAACTTCGATCGTTTAATGCAAGGTATACTCGATAAAAACATGATTATTTTCCTTTGCTTCAGCCAAAGATTAAAATCATATCATCAGAGAAATTACATAGTTGGATAAGTTGGTCGTGTAGAAGGCTAAATTCAAAATTTGATAAAGTATAAGGTAATCGAGAG
Source organism: Sepiola atlantica (assembly GCA_963556195.1). Classification (NCBI taxonomy): domain Eukaryota; kingdom Metazoa; phylum Mollusca; class Cephalopoda; order Sepiida; family Sepiolidae; genus Sepiola; species Sepiola atlantica. Next base: position 38,501,578 of record OY744555.1, read on the forward strand.
TAAGAGTATGCGTGTAAAAAAATATGGAGTATGTCCAGTTGGTGAATGTCCGTTCATAAAATGTCCGGTGAATGGAGATTTAAAGATGAGAAAAGGGGTTTCGTCAATGCAGCGTTTAAAATGTTAAAAATGTAATAAATCAAATTGAAATATGTTTAGTTTTATCGTAGATGGAACGCACTTATTTGGATGTACTTTTTAGAATTAGGGCTATTTTGAAATACTTCCGTGGACCGAGAATGAAAGTAGTTTTTCAGAAGTTGAGTTTGAAATGTGTATATTAAACTCAGGCAGTCAAGAATTTACGTAGTGACTTCGATCGAGTTTAGACTTGATCAACGTCACTACTTTAATTCACGACTGGTTGGAGACAAAGCCAAGTAAAGAAGTTGGGAAAGGGGTAAAGATACAAGATAACTGAGGTGGCTTATAGGGTTAGTTAAATGAACTATGACTGTTGCGGGGAGAATAGATGGGGAAGGGTTGGTTTGGTGACTGCTCATTGCTAGTAAGCAATACATCGGTGCGAGTTGGGGTTGGGTAATCATAAGCTAAAAAACGAAGGGTTTCAGGTCAGTAAGTAAGTAGTTCTGAAAGGAGGGGTGTTCCCGTAATTAAAACGGATGTTTATACAAAATTATATATTATTCAGAAAGTTTTAAAGGGTTAAAATTGTGAGATTTATTTTTAGACGATTGGAAATCTGGAATAATTCCAGTCTTTAAAAACACCTTCTCTTATGAGGTAGAATTTAATTGTCAGCCAAATATTTAAATTGTAGCAGATGATATATTAAAATTATATTAAAAAAAATAAGTAAATAATCAGTTTTAACAACGTTTAATTGACCGAATTACATAAGTCGATATTGGATAAATTCATTCAGAAATGGATTAAGTAGGAATGTTTATGTCTGCGCCTCTCGTTGGATCTTAATAACTTGGCACAACGGAGAAAGTTTATTTTAGTTTTAACACATTTGAAAGCAATATTTTATCTTTTACCAGCGACACTCAATTCCTTGTTTGGGCCATTAAAACTAAAAATAATGCTTATTTATAGGAATACATAGCTTAATTCCATGCTAAAATTAAACACTTTCCTAAAAAATGTCCTGTCATCGATGATGATTCGAATATTATTTTCCGAAAATTGTTTTCCGAAAATTAGAATAGTAAATCATTTAGAGAAGTCATTTGTCATTTTATTTCGCCAAATGCTTGCAAAAATTACCGTAGCTTTTACGGACTAATGGATTATGCTCCGATGAATTGGCTGCTCTGGAGCCCCCCTCGACGTAAATTCACTAGATCAACACCTCAATCAACGAAATCTCATTCATTCACTGTGGAGGTCCCCAGATGCCGGAGAGCCTTCTACTCAAATAGCTTCTTTCCTCGTGTTGCTGGCATTTGGAACTCCCTACCTGCCCCCTTTTTCCTGACAGTACTGACATGTAGACAGTTAAAACTAATGTAAACAGACATCTCACTGCGCAGATCCCAAGTTAGGCTGACCCCCCAAACTTCTCCCCTTTTCTTTTTTCTCAGTAGCCCCTTACGTCTACAGTGGCGGCCTGCCTTGTTTGGGGTGGACCATGTTAAAAAAGCGCTTATCATTAATTTGTTTATTAAGTTCCGTTCATTGTGTTTCAAAGATAAAAGCCGAAACTGTATCTTTAAAAGGAGAAAATGTACATTTACATGTGATAAAAAAATGAAAATGTTCATCACAACGGCTCAATAAATAAAAACATCCAGTAACTTTTGAACTTTTAAGAAATTACTTGTGAATATCCCTGTACAGATAAATATCATGGAACTATTTTAAAGATAATTAAAAAATATCGCTTGAAATATAAATATGAGTTTAATAGAACGATTTCAACGATAATTATTAAATCAAAGCCATACGATAGTGAATTAAAAATAATGTACCACTTTTAACTAACATTTGGCTAAATTATCAAACGTCATAGCTTAGTAAAATACGCCATTGAGTCAAGTAGTAAGCAAAGAAGCTATATATATGCAGAACATATAAAATAACACTTGTAATGATATTTAATTTTATTATATTCAACTTTGAGTAATAAAAAGTTGTGTAAGTTCACAGGAATTGAAAAATGTGTATACATTAATTCATTATTTTTTTATGTTATAAATACATTTATTTAAGTACTGTTATGTTGTTTAAGAAAAATAGGAAATGCTTATTCAATCAAAATCTTTGTGAATGTTCACAATTACACTTTTATTTATTTCTATTTAAAAAGATTAATATTTAACTTTGTATTAGGTTTTTATTTAGTAATATACTGACATTATTGATGACGTGTGTTTGCCAATGTTTTTTCCTATATAATTGTAAATCAAACTATTGTAAAATGTTATTAAAACCTTTTATGAAGATTATTTAACAGGATAATTAAATACTTAAGCTATTATATTACTAATTTATTCTTCAAAGTTTGGTAACAATACATGTAATTAATTATGTTAAAATAACATTAAAGCGCAGTTATAGTGTGAACAAATAAATTTAATTTAATGACTACACATACTCTTTTTATTCATTAAAAGAAAAGATAAAATAAATATTCATAATTAATTATATAGAATTCAAATTTGAACGAAACGGATCACTTAAAAAACTAAAACACTTACATGTTATTGTTTTAATATGATTGACAGTGAATTGTTACATTGACGGGGTCTGAAGATAAAATGTGGATTATAGCGGGGCGTGGGTAGGAGTGGGGTGCAGATTTGGTCAGTTTATCGCATAGTGGGGACCCATACATCTCCAAGTAAATCGTTAATAGAAATTATTACATTTTTAAATCATGTTTTTCGTTATAGCAGAGTATTTAACTTTTTCTATTTTTTATTTTCAAGATTATAAAAAAATACACTTTCATCTGCACTAGTGAAATATTAGAATATCGTTTTTAGATATTTACTGTGTAAACTCACAAAACTATGTGTTGACATTCTATACTTTTTTGTTAAAATATTAAATAAACATTGCTTAATTCAATCATTATATCGATAATTCGAGAAATGAACTTTTTTCTAGGGAAAATTGATTTTATAAATACAAACCGTAGGAGTATTGTTTGTAATATATAAGAAATATATATTTGTAAAAAAAATTATTTATAATCTACGATACTAAATTTTCATGAAAAATGAAAACAAATTGAATTTTTGTTTTATTGGAATAAAACTTAATTTAAAGGGGGTTGTTGTTTACACAAAATTATACATTTTTAGTAAAATTAACACAGATAATCGGTTCATTATATTCTGTTGACGTTATTTAATAAATACTAAAAAAATCATTAAAATCGGTCTATTTCCGAGACTGTGGATAAACATGACCATCGCCTGGTTATGTTGAATGACTTAAAACTTTACCTCAATGCCTCCGAAACTTGGTCCAATATAAATAGATAATGTGGATATAGATCAAACAGTGCAGAAAGTGATTTAAGTAATTGCGTAGTAGATATGAGAGTCTTTACGATGAAGAAAGTAGATGGCCGTGCAATTTTGACAATCAACAATTGCAAGCACTTATTTAGCAAAATCAACGTCAAAGTGTCAAAAAATGGCTCAGAGAATTCATGTCAGCACGTCACCACGTCAGCAGTTTCAGCTCATTTACAGAGAATTGTAAAGGTTAAACCATGCCATGAATTAGTGTGTGTTTCCGAAATCGGACATTTATTGTGTAACGACCTTATATATAAGGTTTCAGAAATGCTGTGTTGTTTCATGTGAAGGATTCACTTTTTTTATACTGGAATACTGCTAGGTACCTTACTTATAGACGAGATAAAACCTTTTAATGTATCGGACAACTTTATTTGGGGAATAAGCTGCGTTTCTTTCTCAATAGATTTTGGATGAATGATGTAAATGTAGAATGTATGTGGAGACAGATTCAATTCCATTTGCCGTTAGTTACGAAAAGAAAGAATTCAAATTCCAAAATATGTGATAGGCTTTGGTAGAGAAAAAATTATGAGTGTTACAATACATTTCTTTACATATCAAAATCGAATATTCCTTGTCATGTATGAGTTTTCTATAACAAAAGTAGAATAAAGGTCATCGCAAACAATGGAACCATCTATGACGATTTTAACTTGAACGAAGTAATACTTCAATTATTAACTATTACTATCTGGAAAATTACTCACATTAACCTCAGCTTGTGGTCAATTAATGTTATACCCTGCATCGTTTACAATATGACTTGTCTTTCGGAATTACATGTACAGGCCGAAAAAAAATTGCTCAATTAACGATAACACTCAGATTCTTACAGGAATACGGATTTGTATGAGTCTGCGAGATTCCTACATGTATATTTGTATGATTCTGCGAGATACCTACATGGATATGTGTATGATTCTATGAGATACCTACATGGATATGTGTATGATTCTATGAGATTCCTACATGGATATGTGTATGATTCTGTGAGATTCCTACATGAATATTTGTATGATTCTGCGAGATTCAGCGTTACCACAGACAGCAATATCGAATGAAAAATAATAAATTACATTGACTTAATATCTACAACAATTTACAGGGCGTATAAATGTGACTCATCGAAACACTCATGATAACCGAAGAAAGACAACCCATTTTAGATTACCTAGAAGCTGAAATGATAACAATGACATTCGTATTCTCATTGAATATTTCATCCTGTAAAAGATATACTTAATCTGATATCACACTTAAAACGTCAAGCAAATCTGTCGATTACCCTGCCACCCTCTTGTATTGTTATACCACGGATCTGCTACATGTTGGCTACTTTAACTTCTGCAAATACTTAGACGTTTTCTTTAATGCATAGTCTTTCAAGAAAGTAAAATATATCAACTCTGTTTGTTTCAATCAAGTTGATATGGTTCACATTCTTTAACGAGATCATGCTGATCAGTCTGGAAACAGACGCACCAACCATTTTTTTAAACAATTTCTACTCTCACCGCATGCAACATTTAGCAAACAAGTGTATGCCAGAATTTGTTTAGCATCACATTGTACCTATCTTTATTAAGTGGGATTGTCTCTCTACATAATACTTAAATGAAACAAAGCCGAGTATGGCATGGCGATCGACGGGGTCTACTTTATAAGGCAACTAGCAGGGGTACCCGGCGTTGCCCGGGGCTCTCCCTCCTCATCTCTGCAAGCAAAATAGGATATTGAGCACTTTTCTCCCGGACAACGTCGAGTATTTAGAAAATCAAGATGGCCTCCAGAGCACTACTAAAATTACTCTTACCGATCCCCCCTTCTTTTCATCTGCATTCACATGTTAGCAATAAACGAGGTGAGGTACATCATTCACCTTTTAGCAATAAACGAGGTGAGGTACATCATTCAAGTTTTAGCAACACACGAGGGAGTACATCATTCACTTTTTAGCAATAAACGAGGTGAGGTACATCATTCACCTTTTAGCAATAAACGAGGTGAGGTACATCATTCAAGTTTTAGCAATAAACGAGATGAGGTACAACATTAAAGTTTTAGCAATAAACGAGGTGAGGTACATCATTCACTTTTTAGCAATAAACGAGGTGAGGTACATCATTCACCTTTTAGCAATAAACAGGATGAGGTACAACATTCACCTTTTATCAACAAACGAGGTGAGGTACATCATTAAAGTTTTAGCAATACACGGGGGATTATATTATTCACCTTTTAGCAATAAACGAGGTGAGGTACATCATTCCCCATTTATTTAATTTAAGTTAAGCTTTATATGTGAGGGTAAGAACGTGTTGTGTTTTCCTATTAGTATTAAATACACTATTTACCTCGTAACTTTTGCCTATTTTGCCATTTAGATGTAACATTTCATGAGCGATGTATCTGAAAAGGGGGAAAAATTGTGATTTTCTGGGTCAGAATCTATCAATATAACACAACGTTTTTGACGAAGTAGTATTTTTTGGCTCCTTATATCAAGTGGCTTCATGCCGTGTCAGGAGCAATTTCGATAAAAAAAATTGATTTGTATTTCCATTTTTTAAAAATTTTACTATAACAGAAACAAAATAAGGGGATTACTCACTTAATGTCTGCAGCGTAAAATATCATGATATAAAAAGTCATTCACTGCGAAGTTGTATGATATAAATCAGAACCAATTAACATTCATAAAAGATAAATTGAAGATAACCTAATTGAACGTAGAAGGTTTGCAAGATTTTACAACTTCAAGCGTTTATCGTTGAAAAGTTCGTAATAAGTCAGGAGATACTACATATATACCCTTGATAGCTTTCAGTGTTTTGTGTACATCTAACGCTTTGATTGCTATCTTTATGAGCGTCCGGCTCTTTTATGAATGTTTTATGATACCTTCAAAAGATAGGAGATTTGCAAAGAGGTCAAAGTACTGAAAAGCATTAAAACGCTACCCAATGTGTCTTTTAACATTCTATTAAGTTACTCATTTAGCAGTTATATAGTTTTATAGACTTTGTTTATTAGACAATATCATTTCATAGAAAAATTATATAGAGAAATGGGCATAATGACAAGATCAAATAGATACGTGTGCATACCGCGAATAAAACATATAATAACGGTCAATTGATGGGCATGTAGAATTTCCAGAAATAGAATATGTTATTTTATTTCTGTGGTTAGAGTTACATTACTTTAACGTAGTTATGTGTTAATATTGGAGGATAATTAAATTTTGATAGTTTGTTTACGGCATATCAACATTTTACGCGTGATTTACTGCCAGATTCAGACAATTGTTTATTGCCTTTTTGATATTTTAATATGTTGAAATTGTAGATAATTTCACTAGTTACTCCTATATATTTTAACACTTTATGTAAGCCATGTTGAACATTGTGAAGCAGACGTGTACATGTACTTGTATATACTTTTCCCAGAGTTCCGGTATATTTATACTATAAGAAAACTGCATCATTTTAATTAAATATCCCTGATTTTTTTTATCTAATCGACTATTGAAAGCCTACACTACCATAATTATTGCCGCTGAACATTTTGAAAATACTGAAAGCGAACATGTAAATACTTATCAACTACTTACTTTCCAGATTACGGTCTTATCGGCCTAAATATTACATCTGTCAATTATACGTTATTTGAGATTCTTGCTATTACTATTCTTCTGGAAGAAAAAAATGCTCCAAATTAATTCAGTATCTGGCATATGTTATGTGTGTTATCCTGTATCCATCGAATATTAATATGCATTTAATCTACATTAGGTTATGCATTCAAAACATGCAGTTTAATGTATATTTATATCTCAATATGTTTAAATATTTTACAATATTTGTTATTCGGATTGAAGCTAAAACAAAACTTCAACTATATATATATATATAAATATATATATATATATATATATATATATATATGAATAAATATTAATTATTAATTACCTACATACATCGATGTTTCATGCTTACGCAATCTTCAGTTCAAGAAGCTAATTCCTGATGGTCGACGAGCGCGAACTCTGACTAAAAATCGCCACTGATTCGCAGTCAGGAGAGTTACCAGTTGGCCAACAAAAATCAGCTCAGAATTTAGGAGGAATTTAACTTGGTAAATACCAAGTCAGCGAGTATTCATAGCAGGTGGCGAAGACTGATCAACAACAACAACAACAACACATCGTGTTGGAACTCACAATGAAGCTAGTAGTACTGTTTGTTATTAAATTCACTTAGAGTGGCCAGCCTTAGTAAATGATATTAATTATGTTTTACCTACAGACATCGATGGTTCATGCTTACGCAATGTTCAGTAGAGGAAGCTAATTCCCGACGGAATATATATATATATATATATATATATATATATATATATATATATATATATATATATATATATATATATCAATAAATATTAATTATGTATTACCTACAGTCATCGATGTTTCATGCTAACGCAATCTTCAGTGCAGGAAGTTAATTCTCAACGGTCGGCGGGCCCAAACTCCGATCACAAGATTCGTAGTCAAGAGCGTTAACCCCTCGGCCATAGTGAATTAACTAATAATTAAAGAGGAATTTAACTTTGTAAATAACGAATCGGCGTCTAAGTTATATATATGAGGGTGTATGTGTGTGTGTGTGTGTTTGTGTGTTTATTACTATTATTGAACCTAACGCTGACACTTAATATCTGATCGTTTATATATTTTAACTTTTAATCAATTAATTTGCATCATATTTATTTTCAATAATTACAATCGACTCCTAAATGCTGAAAAACAGTTTATATAAGTGACTATTTTACTTTTCTTTAGTATAGATGGGCAGCGTGTTAGATCAGTCTTCATTGGTCTTTAATAAAAGTAGTGGAAAATTATTGCAAGAAATGTTTCATCTTTCTTACCCCTTAGCCTCCCTTATATCATTTATTTACGCCCCCCCCCCCAGGAGAAACCACATTGTTCGTCCTGTAATTACTGATTCAGCAAAAGAACAAATGCTAATAACGTAATCGGGCCAGTAAAAACGACATAATATGCTTAGACATACGAAACAAAAAGTATTTCAATTTTTATTCCATTAACTCAACATCCATTCTAATTCATTTTCGCATCTTATTCTCCGAAAGTTCAATGTAGAGATGATAGTATATATATATGCGATGTTCAACATCTTCGCCTTAAAGGTCGATGTGAGTGAGTATCCTCTTTTCAACAGATTCATTTTATGATCCCTTAATTTTGGTTGGGAAAAAGTTACACTAGACAAGATAAGGTGACAAGGGTTATTTATAGTACGAAGTTCTTTTCAGTCATAATTTGTCGGATGTACATAAACTTATCAGAACTCAATCGTACAAAAATGTATACAAAAATATTGAAATGTTTTAAAAAGCGAATATCACAGTAATGTACCATAAACTGTCGGAGTCACATAAAATTATCAGAACTCAATCGTACAAAAATGTATACAAAATATTGAAATGTTTTAAAAAGCGAATATCATAGTAATATACCCTAAACGTATAAGTCTATATCATAGCTCCATCTGTGTATAACTTAGTCGCTGATTGATCACAAAGCAGACGGCAACATTTTCACGTATATTTTGAAAATATATCTCCAATGTGTGTCAGGCAATTCGACCTGTTAATCTGAAACTTGGTATAAATTGATATCTTACTATGGTGAATGTCCAGATCAGTCCAGAAATAACACTATGATATGGTGTTTTCTGAAGAAAGGGATACATACTTACATCAGAACTGTTAACTGACGTAAATCAAATTGGGAGCAATACAGTTTCCCTTGGGATGCTTGATATTGCATCTAAATAATAATTAACATCAAATATGTCAAACTAAGATAGTATGACAACATATAAACTATTATCTGTTTTATTATAACATGGTAAATACGTTAGTCATTATTGCTGACCATCATGTTATATGAAAATATTATTGTAACACATATGACCATTTCAGCAATAGATTGTATGTTTAGGGGTAGGTGATACGTTACACTACAGTAATAATGCACAACTGACCAGAAGAGTTTTAACCATGTAGCGCGAACAAAAAATACAGCATGAACCTGGGATTTACCGGTTTATTCATTTGAACTATTACACAATTTTGAACTTTTCTAAGAACGGCTACTTCTCTTGTGAAATATCTGAACCAAAGTGAACACAAAATCAATAGAAGCTAATTTGAAAATTTGACGTGAGCGATCTTTAATGGCGTCATCTAAATGTGAACATGACACTTTGAAAACGTGAGTGAACTTATTTCCGAAAGCAAAAAATATCGATATGAAGTTTTTGATCAGACAGAAATGTAGATGACCATGTGTGAGTTAAAAGTTATACAATGCAATATCGACTTTTCTTAAATTGCATCGTCGCCTACCATATATTCTAATTAATATCGTAGAATTAAATCACAATATTTAGATGTGTACGTAGAAACTATATCGACATCAAGTAGAAATCATTTTAGAATTTATTTATTCATGGTAATTAGTTATAGCAAGAAAATCAATATAATGACTGTCAATTATTTCAAGACATTTGTTTTAATTTTTAGTAATATTTCAAACCTTGTGATATTTGGTTAATTAGTTGTTATTAATATAATGTATGTTAACTAATAATGATAATTTGGAACTCTTATAGCTGATTTCGCGTCGTCAACGTTCAGGCATGTCTCGGAAACTCCCGACAGTTGACGAAATCATTAACTAATAAAAATTTGCTTATAAACAGTTTTCTCGTTAAAATAAGAAAAGAAAACAAAAGAGGTTGCTTAAAGACAGTTGTTGTTGTGTTTATGTAAACAAGAAAAAACATCACAAAATATTTAAAAAAAAACAACGGAAACAAATTTAACAACAGGAACATTTGCTTAACAAATCAAACATCATTTGAAACTTGCCAGTGCACAAACCAAAAAAACACATTTTACTCAAAAAGTGTTGATAAAAAATGGTTCCTTTGACAAAAATGAACACAAATAAACATTTAATTAATAACAGTTGTTTAGCTATGGTTTGATCGTTCTTTATTTTTATATATGTATTTTAGTTAGATTTTTTTCGTCGTAATTTATCGGCTGCATCAGCCCTTGACAGTTTTCGCATCGTCAACTCTCCGGGGCTTCCGTAACCTGCTCGAACGTTGACGACGCGAAGTCACGGAAATATGCTGCGCCAGCGATAAGAGTACCGATATTTTTCACAGGGATAAAACAGTCAAAGGATTTATGAGAATAATCATATATTGAACTGTTTGAGTATGTTCCTTCTTTTCCAAATTCTCTTTTTCACTTTCCCCAACCTATTTTCTCTTCTCGTCCTCTCCCCGTCATTATATGTCTATTCTTACATGTGTCCTGTTTCCCCCTCCCTCCTATTTATTACTGTCTTTTCATGTTCCATTATTCAACCTAAATGATAAATGAGTACAAAAATGTGGATACATTGTCATATTATTATTATTATTTTTTTTTTTTATAGAAATCGTTCCAGACAAGGCATGAAGCCACTTGATGTACGGATTTTAAAAGAAAACAACTTCCAGCTCAAAAACTAGCCAACAAGTGTTAGATTGATAGATTCCGACTCAGAAAACAGCAATTCTTACCCATTTGTCAGAAATATCGCTCAAAAAGACAACAAAAGAAACAAGAGTTACGAGGTTGCCGAAAGTAAACCAAAGTTCACTTTCTACTCTCCATATCATGTTATACCGATGCTTCATTTACCACTGTCGTTCTTTACTTGTCTCATTTACCGCTGTCTGTCTTCCTCTTTTTGTAATTCCCTCCTCTTTTAGTATCTCTCTTCTACTTAGTTTCCCTCGTTTTCTCACTTTCTGCTTCATTCGTGTTTTTATTCACATAGTTTTATAGCAGATTCAAAAGTTTACGAAAAATCAGGATATATCGTGACGTTAAAATCTATCCATATATATATGTATATACATATATATGTATACAGTAATTAATCTAGATAGACATCATGCATTTATTCATATAGATACAGCTAGATCGCAAGTGTTTTCACATGGGGTTAACACATTGTCTAATTGTACAACTCCTTTCAAGTTTGTGTTGTTTTAGCTGACACCTGAAATAGTTTTGCTGTACAAATTCCGGATCCATGGAAGCGAGATACTATAAAAATAAGATTCGAGAACAAAATGTTAAATAATTCTTGGTGAGTAAATTGTATCCATGTACTTGAAATTTATTCCATTCAGTGTATATTTAAGTTGTGCACTCATCGGGGACATGGACATTTATATGCAAGAATCCTTTTCCACTTCGCACACGGATTAAAATGGTTTGATAATTTGTCAAAATTTAAAGAGCCTAATTACAAGTTCAAAACATTTATTGCTGGGAAATGACCAGAATATCAGAATACAGCACTAAAGCACATTTGCAATGTTTGCTTTTGACCTGCCTTCAGTTTTCTAAAGTTTATTGCCAAATAAGAAACGTGTTTGCTCTGCTGACCCTGGTTCGACGAAGCTAAAGAAAAAGTTTATTTCTTACTTCGTTAGCTTTTATAGATTCGTCGAATAAGTCAGAGGAAAGTGGTTGTATTCATTTATTATTAAAAATGATGAAGAAAATTATACTTTGCCAGTGTTTGCACTGATATAAAAAAAATAGAATTATGTAAGTAATTGTTCAAATATTAAGTATTATCATTGCTGATGACCTAAAGAAAAAGAATACATCAACTTTTGACTTTTAACTTATAGTAGAGGATTTCTTTCCGAATTAATTTCAGAGGATAGTGGGGGACCTTCTTGCTATTTGTTTTCTTGCTTCACCTCACCACTTGAAATGGGTTAATCTGAGTGCTAGAAAAAGTCGCCTTTTTACTTACTAACTTTTGTGTGCCGCGACAGATTTATAATTATTTATATATACATAAATGCACATTTCTCTTCATTTTAGAGTGGAGGATGCCTCTTTTGAGCATCTATTATCTTTATCAATAATCTATTGTCAACATTTAAAAAAAATCTTATTTAGACGTTTGCCATTTTAAACGAGTGTTCCAATAGTAATATAAAAATTGCATTGCAGGTTATGAGAGAAAACAGATTATATGAATATTGGAAAATATAGGAATTTAGACACGCGTACACACATACCAAGATATATATATATATATATATATATATATATATATATATATATATATATATTGATTTTATTCCATTAGTTGCGACAAAACAAGTTTTGTTTCATTGGTGCAAATAGCGACCAACTCATCGGGCTGGCGATGGAATTTAAATGGCATAAGTTTTAACTTCACTTTAACGGGAGATTGAAAATTGAAAATACGTTGGAGGGGGAGGGGGACAGAGTTGGGGCTTTGTCTATAACATCGAAAGTTCAATTGCAAGGAGTTACATTAATCCTTAAACCATGGTTTTTCAAAGATACAACTCTTCTCGTCATAGGATAACTATGGTAATATGGTATTTATAACAATTAAATACTACCTAGTTCCATTTCACTTTGAAAAATTGAAGAATAAAAAAAGGTTGGGGATAAATAAATAAAAATAAAAGGCCGGGAAGTAAAAATTAGCAGTATTGCGAGGTGATTTTTGAAGACGAAATGGACGTTAAGGTGTAAGTAGTTCATAGTAAAGGTAACAGCTTGTAGAATTGAAAGAAAGTTTTTTAACAAATAAAAGGTGGAGGGTTCAAAATATCTCACTTGGTCCGTATGGATTCGTACTCCGTTATAAGATATTTCCGTGGAATTACAAGTAAAAATCCTGTATTGGTATTTTAAATATCCAATTCGGCAAATCCGAGGTTAAGATTGTCAGTTGAAAGCCGTCATGCGGAAGAGTTCATATCTGCCTTTAGTTGCTGGCTTCCATGGTTTAAGGATTAATGTAACTCCTTGCATCTGAACTTTCGATGTAATCAAATTTGTATTAATTTATGTAACTTTATGTAATTTTGTACAATTTTTTATCTTCATCTTTCTTTCTTTAAAATTGATTGCTCTACTCAACGTATTGAGCTTTAGTTTACCCAGATAGATCACTACGATATTTCGGTTATCGTTAATTCTATTATCATTAGTATATATATATATATATATATATATATATATATATATATATATATATATATATATATATATATATATATATATATATATAAACGGCATAGAGTCTGGTCAGTACTAAATGGGTGACCATTTGGGGATAGCAGGTGCTGTATGTGCTCTCTGCTTATCTCGGCACTGTTTCCAGTCGTCTTGTATTACTACTTGCCATTGGAATAAAGCAATGCCGACTCAGGAGAGCGGTCGTTGGGATTGTGCAACCCTTGCAATTACAAATTCACGCGCGGGCAGCCCCTGGCGGGGCACTCATACGTCGAAATCGACGGGAGTGTCCATCATATATATATATATATATATATATATATATATATATATATATATATATATATATATATATATATTCATTCGGCTGGAAAAATCTTCTTTGCCTTTACAACATTTTATATAAATCTTTAATATCCCTATTTAGATATTTTTGGCATAGGTCATTTTAGTCTTGTCTAACATTTTAGGGATTGTAGTAGTATTGTTCCAAAAATATCAGAGTCATTACCCTTGGAGTTTTTTCTCAAACAATATAAGAAAAATATGTCGTACGTGAAAACCTCTAATTTGCCTGCACCTACGCTCGAGAGTAAAGATGAGATATCATATTCTTTCTTGCGCGGTCTTCGAAGCGGACGGAAATCTTGCCCCAGGTAATCATTGGAGCATGCCTTCCCAAATTCTAGAAAGCTTTCTATGTCGATTCTTTCTTTTGATAGCAGTCGTACAGACTTTCAGAAACACCCACTCTAAATTAAGTAATATACACGTATTTATTTTTCACGTGTAGTACTAGAGTTTACCCTGTGTTTACTTATTGTATTTGGGACGTCTATTTTTCTTTCGTAAATACTGCATTATGTTCTCCCTTTGAATGTTATATCATGTGTCCCCATTTTACATGTATCTTCGGCAAACATTTTATCTGTAATTAAATGTGTGTACAACTATTTGTACATTATTATGTGGTTCCATTTCTATTCTACATGCGTGTCTTATACAGGATCACACCACACAAAAAATAGCGTCTTCGTGTTCTTGAAATATATACACGAACGGAGAGCAGTCTGAGGAAAACAGTATTAAATCGTACGAGAGAGGGTGAGACATAATACCAGAGGCACCCTGTTTCAAGAACGATTGTCATTTATGTCAACTACACAAATAATTTAATAGAAATTCAGTCAGTGTAAAGTATATATACACACAAAAGCATAGGTTGTATAATAACTATACATAAGCAAAAGGTACTAAATAAAACAAAAGACTCGTGCAAAAAGTTACACAACAAACAAGTGTTATTTTAGAGAGAAGAACTGGTGGGTAACTGTGCTAATAATACCGTTGTATATAAACAAGTTTTCCCGTAGCAGGAGCTTATATACTTGAATTCCTGCAGGTAGTTGGAACAACGTTATTATAGTTACACCAACTCGTACTTGGTAATTTACAGTTAAATAACCTTACACCTGCAAATACAGTATTAAAAAAATATTATATGTTGAAGAAGCATTAATAAAATATAAAAGAGATTAAAGATGCCTTGGAAATTTGCGTGAACAATTATTGAAACATTCTAATGATTGCATCATGTAAATATAAAAATACAGTATGAAACGAAGAAATAGAAATCGTAATGCATGTCTCAGACAGTCTTTAGAGGCCGATTAATTTAATAGAAGACTATTCTAATAAAAATATAGCTGCGACCATTTTGATGTATAGTGATATCTGATCCACGCGGACTTATTAATGTGTACAAGGGTGGTTGTTATAAATTCACATTCCTGTAAGTATATCTGTTATGTATAAACACACAAGTATAAATATATATATATATATATATATATATATATATATATATATATATATATATAAACTTAAAGAAAGATGCAAAATGCCTTCAAAAACCATGTGTTAGATGCAGATATTTTTATTAAAATAGAAATAAAAAATCAAAACATTTTGTTTTCCTCTCGACTTTTTAAATCTAATATTTCGCTTGATATAACAAGCCTCGACAGAGCTTTCGACAAATAAAAGGTATTAACCATATTTTTTTTATCGTAATAATTTTTCCTGGTCTTCTAGAAGTGACGTCCGACGTTGTGTGGACTAACGCTGTAAATGTCTCTATTACATTGAACTTAAATCGCGCATGGTCGCTGCTAGGTATACATTGGAAAAAGTGCATTTTTTAAGCACCTTAAGAATTTTAAACTTTACGAAAGAGGCAAAATGCTTTTAAAAAAACATGTGTTAGATACAGATATTTTTATTAAAATCAAAATAAAAAATCAAAACATTTTTTTTTCTTTTTTCTATATATATGTAAAGGAGTAAGTATACCAACATTTGTAAAAAGTTGTTTTCAACATTTATTTATTATTTTGTTATTTCATAATTTTATAATTTCATATAACGCGTTTCAAGCGGTGGTCCGCTCTCATCAGATATGTAAATCCATTTGAAGAAATGTATTTCGATTTGAAAGAGTGTGGTTTCATTTGAGGAAATGTGTTATTGTTTGGCGTTTTTGCGCATGTGTGGGTTTACGTGTGTGTACGTGTTTTGATATTTTTATATCTTTTATTTTTATTTTTTTTATTTTTTCTGCTTCTCTTGGTCAACGTCCTGTGTTTTCATTAAGTACGTGTTATTTTGATCTTCATTTTATCAGTCATACGCATTTCTTGGAGTGCTAAGATTTTTTGTTAGAATTTAATATTTTTTATTGCCCTGTCGCCAAATTGACTGTTATGCTCGCGCGTGTGTGTGTGTGTGTGTGTGTGTGCGTGTGTGTGGATGTGCGGTTAGTTCTGAATCATATACATGGGTGGGCGACACACCCACAGACACGCACACACATACATATATGTGCATACACACATAGGCGTATGGTTAGATAGATGGATAGAAAGAGGTAGAGAAGTTGATAGAAGTGCGGTCTCTACGGTGTGTAGTTTGAGTTACGATCTGTTCAATGCTGGATTCAATTTTAACATGAAGTGTTTATGTAGTGTTAGTAGGTATGTGTAATCTTGGCTTTGGAAAATTGGCATTATTTTATATTGTTCATATATATATGTATGTGTGTGAACATGTGTGGGTGTGTATACTGTGATTGACTGTGTGTTGCGTGTGTACATACAATGTGTGTTTGATGAGTAAGGCAACTCTGTTTACTATGTGCTATGTAAGCTATAGTTAAAAGAGAAATAGACGTATTAGATTATTATCTAGCATAAAATACTGTTGCGTATTGCTAATCCATTTTTATACGCCATTTAGTTGATACCGCTTATACACTCAGCTTGTGTACATACTCACAGCGCCTTGAGTAATCTGCCGGTTGAGACCGAGTACATCTAAGTACTGCAACAACAAGAGAGTAGAAAGTGGCATTTGTGTTTACTTTTAGAAGCCTCGTAACTCTCGCTTCCCTTATTTGATGGATGAACTGTTTTTTTTTTCTCGTCGGAATCCATCCACCTATCATTTATCGTTGGCTAATTATTGATCTTGAAGTCGTGTTTCTTAAGGTCATTATATCATGTGGCTTCATAGCTTTTGTGGGAGGTGACGCTGGTTAAGTGGATATCGACACGGACTTAAGACCTGGGTGTTCCAAGTTCGAATCCAGTCGGTTCCACAGTACCACTTTCACTTATGCATGTTGGAAACCTTCTCGTGGTCCTTTCCGTAAGTACCCGATGTCTTTTCAAAAAGATGCCCAACTTGAAAAACATCGGGGAAACTAATGCCACCACCAGAATCATCTGATTCACACGAAAGAAGAAGATAGTTTTGTGTAGCGATTTCCATAATAAAGTAAAAAGCAGCAAAACACAACCTTATACCTCTGATTCAGCTTCATGTTTACTTTCAGAAATCTTATCGGTATAAACAGTCAACAATTTTGAAATGTGTCCTTGCATCGGTTTTTGGAGTGACCGAAAAGAATCGGGAGCATCCGACCGTATCAATACTGCGGACGGATTCTTTGATACCGAACTGTTACTAAATACATCTAGCAATTGTCTTGTAGTACACATCTGAAACCTTTTCTTGACACCTATTACGTTGTTGCTCAGTTGTTGTAGGTGTCTTCTTTTTTGATGTAGTCGTCTTCTTTTTTATAATCATAGCGGTTATAAACTCAAGTAAAACAAACTGCATACAATCATTTATGGTTATGCTATAACAATGTGTTCCTGTTTCCCACTGATTTTTCCAGCATACCGTGTCTTGATAAACGTACTTCGTCTAATGACACAAGTGTTTGTACACGTAACTCTAACTCTTACTTTACTTGAACCTCCAAAATCCTAATTGTCTTGCTTAAATAAACCGACTTATTATCTTGCTACAATCATACCGTTCTAATTCTTTTAGTTCGAAATTGCGATTTTTTCGGTCAGTCCTGCTTTATTTTCAAATAGCATTTTTAGATGAGTCCACCTATTCATATAAAGGTTCCTGTTCTTACATTGGTCTTTGTCGTCTTAGCATTATATCTGTCAGATCAGATCAGCTTTTGTACCTGCTACTGGTACGATGCAAACGAGTTCATCTTGTCACATAATCGAGCAGTCGGCTTCTAAACTGTCACTCTTATCAGGCGGAGCTTGACTCGTCAAGTAAAGGTGTCGTGAACACTTAACAACAATGAAGACACTTAACAACAATGAAACAATGAAGACACGAGACAACAATGAAGCTACTTTACAACAATGAAGACACTTAACAACAATGAATACACTTAACAACAATGAAGACACGAGACAACAATGAAACAATGAAGACACGAGCCAACAATGAAGACACGAGCCAACAATGAAGACACGAGCCAACAGTGACTACACTTAACAACAATGAAGACACGAGACAACAATGAAGAGACGAGACAACAATGAAGACACGGGACAACAATGAAGACACGTAACAACAATGACTACACTTAACAACAATGAAGACACGAGACAACAATGAAGACACGGGACAACAATGAAGACACTTAACAACAATGACTACACTGTACAACAATGACTATACTTCACAACAATGAAGACACCTAACAACAATGACTACACAGTACAACAATGGAGACACTTAACAACAATGAAGACACGAGACAACAATTAAGACACGAGACACCAATGTCTATATTGGAGCAATCGGCCATCCTTTCTGATGAAGAGTATAAATTAAACATTGTATTCACTTTCAGCACCCATCTATATCTCGCTTTATAATTGATTAAACACATTCCCTGACCGATGTTCTTTTGATAAAAGGAGAGAACATTTTGTTTTCTGGATTAACTGTTTATTGGGAGTGGTGATATGTAGATATTTACAATCCTCTCGTAATATTAACTATCGTACAAGTGTTGATCTTTCAATCTCACTAACTCTGATCTCTAGTGTTTTAGGCATTGATAAGTGGTAACTCATTATAAAAAAATACAAATGAATAACATATTAATCGCGAAAAAAAAAATTGAAGATGCTTCAATGGATCTCTATAAGAGGCTGTCTGTCAGTCTGTCACAATTACGTTCATGACGTTGAATTTTAAATCGCATTCGTTGATGCCTTTAAGCAACTCAATAGTATTCATTTTTACAGAAGGCGAACATGAATTTTTCACGTTTAAAATTTGAATAGGAAGTTAATCTTTTACAGCGTAGATTGAATAGTTGCATCAGAAGAATGGACAAGTTCGTGTGTTAATATGTCGCTGTTTTTTTTGCTTTTCGGTTTGGCATATCACACGATGTGTAATTCCTTAATGGTCGATGTTTGATAAATAAATATCACTCGACTGTCATTAGTTTGATTAGAGAAGCACTTCTCTTTATGAGATAGAAAGTGTACACTGTCTGGCGCGTGATTCCCTTATGAGATGCACATAAAAGCCGATTCGCTTATGTCCATGTGGAAACACGACTTTGAACTTTACTGCAATACGAATATAATATCAGCCGTTTGATTACTGTGCATGATGAAAATGACTGCAAAAAAACAACACATTCAGCAAACGCTTTAGAAGGTATCTATGAAAATGATACATCCATAAAAGTAATTAATATATCAAGTGATACATATATTAATGAGAGGAAACTTGATTAACTCTCGGAAGGTGTTTTTTTTCATATCAGTCGAGGATACGTCTTCGAAAATCAGTCCAACAGTTGTTTTTTTTTTCTGCCGGACTGCGTCATTGTTCTGTTCAGACCTAAGTGTTTCTGTTCGCATTATGTAGGGACAGGGTTAGTTTATTTGTACTCCCCTGAGAAGTACATACTGGGGGATGCCGACTCCGTCGTCCGCTACACTATCCTGTATTTGAAAACTGAAGACACTTTTATTTATTACTTATTATTTAATCTCGACTTACAATACTCACCTAGCAACGCATAATATAAAAACGTGTCTATTGGCCCTGTTTTTGTTTCGTCTCCAAAATGTATATGGAATACGTTGGTTCGATTTCATTAGTCATATAGTTGAAATTCCCATCGTGTCTCGAGGTCGTGTTTATTCAGTCTGTCTAATATAACTGCCTTAATGGTAGATGACATACGGCCTCTCTCCCTCTATCTCTCTTTGACATACATTATTTCTCTCTCTTTCAGCAGAGCAGGATTTTCATAAGATTGTCGGTTCGTTTAATCAATTGCAGTTCAATCAAAATAGATTCAAAGGAAAACTCATAAAATTCATTTAAACTTCGAGAATCATGAAGTAAATGATGACAAATGTCTCTGGTTGAAAGAAAGTCATTTTCATATTGGCAAACTTGGTTTATTCATATAGCAATGACTAGCAGTGTTACCCCGTTTTGTACGAATGAAGAAATCATATAATATGATGAATCCAAACAGCGTGTGTGAAATATCCGTATCCAAAAAAGGAAAAATATTTCAAATATTGATCAGTAACATGAAATATGAAAAGCGAAACGGGGAAACCGACAGCGCTGGAAACAACGACACATGGACAAATGTTAGGTTAATAAGACAATACACTAAGGTGATTAAACCAATTGTTAGATTTTTAGAATGGTCGGACTTCATCCTGACGCAGAGTTTGGTCGTTTATAATAGTAGAAGAAATCAACTGTTGAATTAAATTACATATAGTAAAAAAACTGTTCAAGTTATCTGCATTAAAAAATAAAATTGTTATAAAGTTCTATCTTAAATAATATTGAGCATGTTTGTGTGTTCAACTCCTGTTTTCTTAATCAGGCTAGATTTCAATTTTTAAAATAGTATTTTAATTTATCGATCGATCTTTAAATGATATCTCTGTCTTTCTGACTATCTCTCTCTTTCTCTCTCATTATCTCTCTCTATCTAGTTCTCTGTAGCTCTGTAGCTCTCTCTATGTATATATAACGCAAGAGACGAAGAAGAGAAATATATATTCATTGTTCACTCTAAAAGACGTAAAATGTGTCTGAAGATGTACATATTTATTTAACATATATATTGTGACCTATTCTGTTATTTCTACATAAATAAATTAAACCAGCAGGTTGTCCACATCTCTTCTCTCTCTTCTTTATCTATCTATTTCATTATCTATCTATTTCATTATCTATTTATATATATATCTATCTATCTATCTATCTTACACTATATCTAGCTTACAAATTCTTTTTTTTATATCTATAAAAACGCGACGTTGAATATTAAATCAGAAAAAAAGAATTGCTTATTGCATAACATTTTCTATTCAATTAAAAATAATCTCGAAATTCAAAAATATATTTTAACACTATTTTTCGTAAGATAGGACATATTTGCCATCATGACACGTCGATGCTTGAACGTTTTCATATATGTTTTTTGTAATTCAAGCAATTTAACTCGATTAATCTTTGATACCTCTTTACAGCTTTAAATGAAGGAAATAATACACTTGAAAATGTGTCGCCTCAGTCCAGGATCACAGATATAGATAGAATAAAACGTTAAAGGAAGGGTTTAAGAAGTGATAGTATTTAAATAAACGTCAGATACAAAATATTAAAACATAAAATCTAAATAAGCATTACCAACTTGATTT
Organism: Sepiola atlantica; assembly: GCA_963556195.1. Classification (NCBI taxonomy): domain Eukaryota; kingdom Metazoa; phylum Mollusca; class Cephalopoda; order Sepiida; family Sepiolidae; genus Sepiola; species Sepiola atlantica. The sequence goes on from OY744555.1 coordinate 38,523,335, forward strand.
CTTTTATTATTTTTATTTAGTTAAGAATTAACCAAGCAAATTATTTTGCTTCTACGAAGGGCAATATCGAATGTTCACCTTGTTTACATTAAACTAAATAAAATAAATATAGATTATATGAAACCCTATTAGGCCTAGCATCGGTGTTCGGAAATTCATGATGATCAGTGTATTAGTTAAGGACTTTACACTGCACATACACATATATAAGCAGAAACACAGGCATAATATTATATATATATATATATATATATATATATATATATATATATATATATATATATATTCACTACCTGGATTGTTTTAATCGACTTCTTTTTTAATTGACATCTTTCTTGACATTGTTTTAAACATTATGACTTGGATAAACTGTGTTAGTTTGGCAAGAAAATGGGTTTTTGGTCAATATATTTTATATATTATATATACTTCTGTATTTTTGAATTATATTTTCATATATTTGCAAAGCTTAATGTATTTCCTTGCAGTTATGTCATCGCGGTAATGATCCTCTGCAGAGAGGATAATCTTTGAAAACTCATCAGTTTAGGACGCAGTATGATTCTTTGTTTTTGAACTTTAATCAGATCTGATTATATTCTCATTTTATTATGTAATTCAATTAATATTATTGCACGATATACTGTATTAAGTTTTGTTTTAACCTTGATAGTCTAGTGGTTTTATATAGTATTTATATCTTAAAATATCATCTTACTATATATATATATATATATATATATATATATATATATATATATGTATAGAGAGAGAGAGAGAGAGAGAGGGAGAGAGAGAGAGACATATAACCTCGATTGGATTGGATTTGATTCATTTAAAATTTGATTAACTGTGGAGGTTGTGTTCTCAAAGCCGTTGTTTATAAGCCGTTGAAGTATTACAAAATGATTGCATTAACACTAATATTTTTCATCATATATTTACCCTGACAATTTTTTGAAACATTTCTCAATTCGTTTAAATATCTGTTGCTCCTAAATATTAAGCACATAGATATTGATTGCCTTTGAACTACGTTCTGTTCAGATTATTTCTACGCTCAATTTCCCTTTGATTCAATCATTCTGATCTCGTGAGGGAGTTTGCAAAGGTTGTATTTCAATTGATGTAATCCAATGGATATGAAGTCGGAATTCAACTTTGACAATTTTTTTTCTTCAGTAGATTCAAAACATAATATCTTTTTTGTGTTTTGTGTGGGCAAGATAATATATTTTTCTCGATATAATTTGATACAAAATGATCATCTCTATATTATATGATCAAAATTATAATAATAGTGATGTTAGTATTTCTTCATGTTGTTTAAATTAATTATATATTTACCATGATTTAATTATAACTTATTAAACGATATTTCGCACCAAACATCTTTCTGACAAAAAATTAACGAAACATAAATATTATTGTGTTTTCTATTTCCCTTTGCAAAACTCAATCATGTTCTGCAAAATCAAAAACAAAAATAATATTTTTCCTCTAAAAACACCCAAAACAAAACACCATGAACATATGAAGAACTTGAAGCATACACACTTTTATTATAATGACCAAATTCGGCATTAAATCAACCGAAAAGTGTTGATATGCCGTAAAAAAAAACTAACCAAAAAGTGAAATTGCTAAATTGTTTAGGAATAAACATAACTTTATTGTAGAATATTTACTTATCAAATTAAATCCGATTAATTATAAATCATAAAATAATAATTCAATGTGTTACTTTGGTCCAAGACATTGGCACACACGGACATGAAATTGTTTCATGATTCTATTACTAAAGTGGCATTGTTTACATCGAACTGACGCCGATTGTAAGTTGAATTTTAACTGTAGAATTAACAGTTGAACAGTGTTGAGTAAACAAATGTTTTAATTCTATGAGAAATATATAGTAGTTCCGTTAAGTGTCTGTTATCAAATACATTGTTATCAAATACATTGTCATCAAATACATTGTCATCAAATACATTGTCATCAAATACATTGTCATCAAATACATTGTTTTTAAATACATTGTTATCAAATACATTGTCATCAAATACATTGTCATCAAATACATTGTCATCAAATACATTGTCATCAAATACATTGTTATCAAATACATTGTTTTTAAATACATTGTTATCAAATACATTGTTTTTAAATATATTGTCATCAAATACATTGTTATCACATACATTGTCATCAAATACATTGTCATCAAATACATTGTTATCAAATACATTGTCATCAAATACATTGTTATCAAATACATTGTCATCAAATACATTGTCATCAAATACATTGTCATCAAATACATTGTCATCAAATACATTGTTTTTAAATACATTGTTATCAAATACATTGTAATCAAATACATTGTGATCAAATACATTGTCATCAAATACATTGTCATCAAATACATTGTCATCAAATACATTGTTTTTAAATACATTGTTATCAAATACATTGTTATCAAATACATTGTCATCAAATACATTGTCATCAAATACATTGTCATCAAATACATTGTTTTTAAATACATTGTTATCAAATACATTGTTATCAAATACATTGTGATCAAATACATTGTCATCAAATACATTGTCATCAAATACATTGTCATCAAATACATTGTTTTTAAATACATTGTTATCAAATACATTGTTATCAAATACATTGTCATCAAATACATTGTCATCAAATACATTGTCATCAAATACATTGTTTTTAAATACATTGTTATCAAATACATTGTTTTTAAATTCATTGTCATCAAATACATTGTTATCACATACATTGTCATCAAATACATTGTCATCAAATACATTGTCATCAAATACATTGTTATCAAATACATTGTTATCAAATACATTGTCATCAAATACATTGTTATCAAATACATTGTCATCAAATACATTGTTATCAAATACATTGTTATCAAATACATTGTCATCAAATACATTGTCATCAAATACATTGTTTTTAAATACATTGTTATCAAATACATTGTTTTAAATACATTGTTATCAAATACATTGTTATCACATACATTGTCATCAAATACATTGTTTTTAAATACATTGTTATCAAATACATTGTTTTTAAATACATTGTTATCAAATACATTGTTATCAAATACATTGTTATCAAATACATTGTGATCAAATACATTGTCATCAAATACATTGTCATCAAATACATTGTCATCAAATACATTGTTTTTAAATACATTGTTATCAAATACATTGTTATCAAATACATTGTCATCAAATACATTGTCATCAAATACATTGTCATCAAATACATTGTTTTTAAATACATTGTTATCAAATACATTGTTTTTAAATTCATTGTCATCAAATACATTGTTATCACATACATTGTCATCAAATACATTGTCATCAAATACATTGTCATCAAATACATTGTTATCAAATACATTGTTATCAAATACATTGTCATCAAATACATTGTTATCAAATACATTGTCATCAAATACATTGTTATCAAATACATTGTTATCAAATACATTGTCATCAAATACATTGTCATCAAATACATTGTTTTTAAATACATTGTTATCAAATACATTGTTTTAAATACATTGTTATCAAATACATTGTTATCACATACATTGTCATCAAATACAATGCAAACAAAATTATATTGCTGAGTGATTGTCATTACCTTTTCATTTTGTTTGTAAAAAGACACATTATGATTATATATAAAACAAACTGAGTAAAGTTTAGATAGATCTTATATTATTTCGACATGACTTGATGATTTCGCATCAGCTCTCTGATTACACACTTTGTTACTGTTTGTATACTATTTAAATAGTGTATACACAATTTTTTAGTCATTATGTTATGTACGTTTCAACCGGATCCTACTGTCAACAAGGTATATTTTCTGTTTTGGGTTGATAAGCGTTTCAATACCAGAATTCAGTATCGATCTTATCATTGGATACCCCATGCCCCATGATTTGACGCATTTTAAGTGCGTTGTAGTTCTCAATTACGCCTGATCATTGACCCCCGATGGTATGGAACATCTAATCATTAAAAAATGTATACTATTAAAATATACATACACCCACGCACCCAAAAACACACCCACACAAATATATGTATATATATATATATATATATATATATATATATATATATGTAAAAATAAAAATGGAATAAAGGATAAGCTAATCAACAACTAGCAAAGATAAACTCAAAAACACATATTGAAAAGTTCTACCAAAATATTTCGATTGTTAAAATACAAGCATCATCAATCGGTAGCAGACCTTTATTTTTCTAATTTTTGTAATGTTTGCTAGTTGTTGATTAGCTTATCCTTTATTCTATTTTAATGTTTACATTTTGTCTGAAACATTTTTTCTTTTATTCCTCATATATATATATATATATATATATATATATATATATCTATATATATATATATATATATATATATATATATATATATATATATATATATATATATATATATATATATATTGTTTTCCTTGAAATGGCCGTTTTTATTTGATTCCTCTCCGTGGACAACAGACCTGAGTGAAATCGCCGTCGTTGGATTTTTGTGCAGATTCCTCCGGATTTACCAATATTTCTAAGCCCTACGTTTTTTTGGATTTCGTTATTGGTGATTCCCATGCCCGTTTGAACCTTTTGGAAACATTTTTTTAAGAAGTTTTTTGAATTTCTTTAATTTTTAATTTTTAATTTTAAAAGAAAACTTTTTCAAATTTGGAACTTTGACAGTCCTACCCTGTCAACTTATCAATCATAATTTTTCCTCTGATGATAAGATTTTAATCTTTGAAAAGCCTGGTTTAAGGAAAGAAAGAGATGAAAAATAAATGTTTTTATTAACTAAACTACTCCTTGTTTTGAACAACTGAAAATACCGATTTGCTTCCATTTGCAGGTCTTACTAATTTTCATTGACGTACCATATTTTTGCTCTATCTAGTATATTGAACTTTCCTTATTTCACAATAGGTCCAACTCTCTAAAAGTTTACCTTTTAGTTATAATTTACATATATATATATATATATATATACATATATACATATATACTTTGAATACTAAATTGACTGGATTACTACATTACATCAAACCGAGAATGGAGAAATTTACACCTGCTTACTCTATGAATAACCTCCCCTATCCCAGCCTATACAATTTCACTTTTTCACTAACAGACAAAATTACAGATTTAATCAATAGATTGAGGTGGAAAGCATTTGTTTACTAAAAATCGGAGATCAGAAGTGAACATAAAGACACGTATAGTTGTAGAACTGAAAATACAACTAAACCAATAGAGGATTTAAAACTGTTCGTAGCCGATTTATTTAACATAGTGAGAAATATCGAATTAAAAAAAAAACACACGAACAACTTTCAATCAGAACTCGCCAGAGACATTAAACATTTAAAAAGATCTAACAAAGTTAAAGCGGACAAATCAGCGAATACATATAAAATGGACCCAACTGGATACAACAATTTAATTACAGATAAAATCTCGAATACATATAGAAAATATATTTTCAATAACGAGGATATAATCAACGAGGATACACAAGAATTTACTTCGAAATTAAAAATAGAGGATAGAGTAGGTAAAATTGACAAGAAAAATGCATATGTATTGATAAAGGATCATAAAAAAAACTTCCATAACAACAAACAATCCAGATTAATTAACGCTACCAAAACAGAATTAGGTCATGTATCCAGAAAAACTTTGCAAAAGGTAATTAGTGAAATGCTAAGATTTACTAAATTTAATCTATGGAAGGGCCCAGGTTACACTATTGGTTGGTTTAAAGAAATGAATAATAAAAATCCATCCTCTTTCATCCAATTTGACATTATAGACTTTTATCCCTCCATTTCTGAAGACTTATTAACCAATAGTAAAAACTATGCGAGGAACTTTTCGGATATTTCAAGAGAACAAGAAGACATAATCTTGGCTTGTCGGAGATCAATTCTAGTCCACAATGGAGTGAATTGTATTAAAAAAAACGGTAATGAATTTGACGTTCCGATGGGGTCGTTTGATCTGCACAAATTGCAGACATAGTGGAAATGTTTATTATATATACAATTAGCAGAATAGTAGACCCTAATTTGATAGGCCTGTATAGGGATGATGGACTAATTATAGTTCCTAAAAGCAATAGTTCATTAGTAGCAAGTATACAACACAGTTGTGTAGAGCATTTACATATCTAGGTTTAAAGATCGATATTACATCAAATTGTAAGGAAGTAAACTTCCTTGATATTACATTAAATTTAAAAGAAGAAACTTTCAACACATATACCAAGGACAATCAAAGTCCTATATACATAAACGTACACTCTAATCACCCTAAATGCATTATTAAACATATTCCAAAAACAATAAATACCAGAATTAACAAACTATCATCCAATATAAATATTTTTAACGCAAGTAAACATACATTCGATAATGCATTAGGAAACAGTGGTTTTAAGGAAAAATAAAGATATGTTGAAGAGGCAAATAAAAGCAAACTTAGGAACAGAGGACGGAGAATTATCTGGTTCAACTCGCCATTCTGTCAACTATCCAATATTAATATTGGTAGAACGTTCTTAAATTTATTGGACAAACATTTCACCAAAAGTAACTCGTTATATAAAATATTCAACCGTAACACGGTGACAATTAGTTACTCGTGTACAAAAAAACATGGACAACATAATCACTTCTCACAATAAAAAGATTTTGGAAACAACCACTAACAAGAGTAAGGACAAGGAGAGAAATGCAATTGTCGTATTGAAAGCAACTGCCCGCTGAAAGGAAACTGCAATGTAGATAATGTAGTGTACAAAGCCACAATTTATTCACAAGAGAACACAAATGATAGAAAAATATATATAGGAATAACGGCTGGCAAATGGAAGCAACGCTTTTACACACAAACATTCGCTCTCTAATCCAAATATCACTAATAAAACCGAATTAGCTAAGAATGTGTGGTTTCTAAAAATATGGGATTAAAACCAATAATTGATTGGTCTATATTATGTAAGTCAAGCACTCCGAGGGGTTTTAGACATAGATGCAATCTATGTTTGGAAGAACAAATTAGAATCATAAAATATGCAGACAACATTATCTTAAATAAAAGGGACGAATTATTGGCAAAATGTAGACACCGTCACAAATTTAAAATAACTAACCTGTATTTTTTTTTTGTAAATAAAAGCTATATTAACTTCACCATACTTTTAATTCATCGTCATATAAAAACACATAATTTAATCGTGTGCAATTTTTCAATAATGAAACCTATATTAACTTTGCCATACTTTTAATTTATCGTCATATAATAAAATATTGTTTAATCGTGTGCAGGTGTATTTTAATCGTAATTTCCGTATTTTAATTTTTAAAAACGTAATAGATTTAATGTTTAAACGTATACCATTCTCAATCTGAAATTTAATTCAAACTTTCGTATTGTAACATAATTTAAAAAAATTCTTATTCTTTTTAACGGACACATTTAGGTTTAAATCATGATCAGTTATATCCACCTTTTAAATCGATGATTGACTTCTTGTAAAAATAGGAAACCTAATTTATTCATGTGCTTTTATTTAACATATTTTTATACTCCGTTAATGCCACCACCCTAATTTATTAATTAACATAATCACCCCTTCACCCCCTTCTATATTATAGAGACCAATCAGTAAATAGAATATCGTTGAAATTCTTTTTATTTTTCCATTTTTTATTTTTTATTTCATTCTTTATTTTTACTTTGTTTTAAAATATATAAAGGTGTTAACATTATTCCATTTGGGTTTGAATTGTGGTTGCAAACACATCCGAGGAGACCTAGTTAAGATCGAAATAACTTATAATGTGTACAATCCGAATGTATATTTAGTCGTTTTCAACATCATAACTTATTCATGCTCTGTTTGAACGGACATAGAGTTCTCTGGTTCGAATACCTATAGAAAATAATCGAACTTGAAAATTATATATATATATATATATATATGTATATAGATATATATATATATGTGTGTGTGTGAGAGAGGTTAATACAACAAAGGATATAAAAGGCAACTAATATCTTTAATTAGTGAACATCCGGATAAAAATGAAGCTCAATATACTGGATAGAGAATTAATAGCAATAGATGAAGTGAAAAAATGAAATAAGGTGCGAATCAAATTTTATTACAGTTCAATGTTCAGGCAAAATACTTTAAAGTCTTTAACTCATGAGTCTTCAAAGAAAATCTTCAAAGAAAATCTTCTCCTCGGAGGACCATTACCGCGATCACATTACTGCAGGTAATAAAAATTAAACTTTGAAAATTATGACTATTCTCGGTCAGATATATACAAACAAAAATGACTCGAACATTTAGTTATTACTACTAGAGTGCCTGGTGATAACAAAATGGGCAGACCAAGATATAAGTATTTGGACATGTAATGAGTTAGTCAAAAGGATAGAATAGAATGAGTTTACGAAGACTGAGTTTGCTTGAAGAAGCTTTATTCAACAAAGATCTACGCAGGGATCTAGTCTCTACGAGAAACAATGACTGACTAAAAAAGAAAGAGTGATCAAGGGAAGTAATTCACTTCTGAAGCATAGAAGAAGATAGGTAGGGATCAAGGCTGTATGTTCGACTTGAGAAGAAGGATTCTAAAGACGCTCAGGTGAGCGTCTCTGATTAAACTGAAAAGAGAAAATCAAACAAAAGTTCAAAGCTGATAGTATTCAGTTAAATACGGGGCAGACCAAACTATAAGTGTATGGGCAATATGTGTTGTGGGTAGGATGCAATTAGATTATCTCATTCAATGCATAATAAGACAATGTGAACGGTCCATGATAATGATACGATAAACAGTCACATTATTAATGCCCAGGGTGTATACCGGTGAATACAATTATTGTAAACGCTTAGATAACGTCACGGTTTTCCCAACAATAATATAACCTAATATAACATGTATGTAGTATTATTTAAATTAAATATACTTGATACATACGTGCATGATGTAACATTTTTCACAATCCGAGCGAAGAATATACAGCACCAAGAGGCGATTTACGCTACTTAAATATGCACATTTACCAACACTGAGACAAGCGTGCCCCACTTAAGGCTACTGCAGTGCCTTGATCTGTATAATATAAACCCAGTAATTAAACAAACAATTTTGCCTACATACACATGTAGGAAACCAATATCTCACTAAGCATCAGTTATGGAAAGATTACCATCCCTAACATCAATATCAGAAGATGAATATTCCAAGGTGACAGCCGATCCCCGTTGCTCTTCTGCATGACAATTAACCCAATTAGTAAGCTTCTCAACAACAGCCGAGAGGCCTACAACCTTGGTGAGGGTCGCCAGAGAGATTTATCCAAGAGATTCAACCACCTTCTCCTCATGCAAGCTCTGACAATGAATTGCAGCAGCACCTTCAGGTTCTACACACTTTCTCCAAATAAATCGGAATGAGATTTGGCTTGGACAAATGTGTCAAGTACTCCCTCAGGTCTGGGAAGAAGATTAATACAGACAATATACATCTAGATGAAGAAAATGGCATACGAGATCTCGAAGAGCAGGAATCATATAAATACATTGGCATTGAGGAAAATGACACCATCCAAGATGCCAGGATGTTAGAGAAAATTGGCAGAGAGTGTGTACGCCGTGTGAGAAAGATCTGCAAAACACAGCTTACAAATAAAAATAAAATAACTACCATTAACCTACTTGCCATGCCGGTAAGTACATACAGCTTTAGCATCATTGATTGGCTTCAACAAACCATCAACATGCTGGATGTAAAGACACGAAAAATGTTAACCCTCCATATGGTCATCTATAGAAATCAGTGTTTGCTAGGTTGTACTTACCCAGAAAAGAGGATGTATTGGGGCTATCAGAGATTAACCACCAGCATATAACCACTATTAATAGCATTGGCCGGAACCTAAGAAGCTCCTTAAACCCAAGCCTAGCAATGGTACATAAACATTAAGAGTTAAGAGCCAGCAAAACAAACTCCATCACAAAGTTAGCGAAGCATTTTATACAACGCTGTCATATAGATGAGGCAGAAGCACCAAACAAGCCTGCCACAGAGATAGCCCAAAAGACCGGAATAGATACATCCAGACTTTTAAGAACAGGTGCATTGATGAATGGTCAGGACAGAAACGTGTCACATACTTCCTCGATGAACTATCCAAGGACTATATGGATAAGGGAGGGTCCTTGGACTGGCTAAAAGGGAGCCCTCCACTACGACCAGGATAGGCTTATAATGGCCACCCAAGACCAGGGCCTTATGACAAATGCGTTTAAATAGATGGCTGGTATCAATCAGGAAAAAAGGGAAGTTTTGCCACACTGAAGTCGAGAGTGTGAGCCACCTGCTTTCAAGTTGCAAAATTATGTTGGCACTTTGCTCCTATATAGCACGACATAATAGAGTGTGCAGATACCTTCACTGGGCCATCTGCAAGAAACTGAAGATCAGGTGTAGCAGGGACCATCTACCTGTGGAAACTGTGAGGAATGAGACATACCCCACCTATTATGACCATGACATCTCAACAAAGTCATATCTGGAAAACGCAGCTGTATAACCTGACATTATCATATGGAACAAGTGGGAGAAAGTGGACACTTTCATTGAGACTAATTTCCCTAATGATGGGGGCCTAAATATGGCTTAAAGGGAGGAGATAACACAATATCAAGGTATAATGTATGATATGAAAAGAAACTGAAACCTCAAAGTGATCTCCATCATTCTAGTTGTTATAGGATCCACTGGACTCATGAAAAATAACTCGAAAAGGTATTTAGTTAGTATACCTGGTAAACCAAGTGCAAGAGAAATCCAAACAACTGCACTCAAGGAACAGCCAGACTCCTTAAAAAAGCTCTCGGTTGGAGTCTGTAAATAACGGGTGATTGTATGGACTTTGGAAGAATGCCCCTTCCTCAGCAAATGAATGAAAATTAAAATTAAAATGATAAAAAAAGATAAATACGATTTTTTATAGGGAAATCTGCTTCCTTTAAAAAACAATTATGTAGTATTTTCTCATTCTATTTATATATTTTTGTTTACTTTAATTTCCGGGGATAACTTTGGAATAAAATGCAACAACGTAGAATAAAATTAATGTGTTTACTCTTAAATGTGACAGCGTAAAAAGTGTATGTAACAAACCGCGCGTGCATGGTCCCCCTCTGTATGTGAACTGATGTGGCGAGTGTAAAATGCAATAAATTGGGGCAATTTGGGGCATTTTTGACCCCCATTGTACACCCTGGGAGCGCGAACTAACATTTTCTGGGGTCAAGGATGCTCATTTTATATCCAGAACAATTGCGTCTATATTTTGGCCAAGTTTCAGAGAAATTGAATGGATGGATGAAAAGTTATGGGGCAAAAAATGTCATTTTTTGCCATTTCGGGGCCTGTTGACCCCCTGCGGGGCTAACCAGATTTCTTTTAAAAAATCGGAGAATATCACTTTCTAAGCTGACCGATGTTACAACTTCATGCAAAATTTCAGAGAAATTCAATGGATGGTTGCGGAGAAAAATCCGGACGAACTGACGGACGGACGGACATGCCTCAAAACATAAGTCCCCCGATTTTATAAATCGGGGGACCAATTAATAGAATTAACAAATATAGATGTCAGTTTATTCATAATAAAATCTGTCATGTTTATCAATCATTTGATGTTAGTACTTTGGCAGCTCCCAATATTCTCTTTTAAACTTCTAACCGATTATTCAATGAGGAAATATTGGTATTATGAGATAAAATTAATGAAATATTTACTCATGTATAAACAACTACGGAAGTAAATACTGAAAATATACATACGTGATATACTATTTCCCAATATACGTGTATGTATAAGAAATTATAATATTAAGCGCTTTTCTGTCTAGCCAAAACAATATCTATTTGGATAAATATATCAGAAAACCCTTCCGTTCGTGGTAAGTGAATGTTCTATACACATTTATGGATAAATCAATTATCTTCCTAAAAAGAATTGAGTACTCTTAGGTCAATGTTTATACAACGATTACGCATTCATGTAATTAGTTGCAATTTTTGGATAGACTCGTTTATATAGGGTGGGCCAAAATAAGGGTCCTATCTTTAAATTTGAATAACTTGAATTTGAATAACTTCCACAAACTAAAAGTTAAACTCACCAAACTTTATGTGTGTGTAGACTGACCCTTCCGAGATGTTTTGAAATAAACAAAACAAATTTTAGCCGAAAAACACTTCTTAAAACTTACAAAAACTAAAGTATTGTTTTTTACACTGTTTTGAGTTTTTTAAGCAAAAATAATGTTTTCTAAATGAGGGTACGTTCCTTAGGGCTAATACGGCTCATGCTTGCTTCAGAAGGGGTCCTTTACTTATTCTAAAAAAAAAAAAAAAAATCAATAAATAAAAAAGTTATGAATTTTTAAAAATAGGACCCTTATTTTTGCCCACCCTGTATATAGCCTGACTCTCGATGAATCACCCGAGTTTCTAGCGCACGGAGGAGTTTTGATACACTAAAAAGAGTGGGTGTAGTTTAAGAAATAAAATCTTTAGACGAAATAAATTATTCATTTCCCCAGGCAAATTCATGTGAGCAAATGTTCGCCGGCGACGATGCTCATTGTTTATTAATGTATATATTAATTAGATTTAACAAGTCATCGTATAACTGCACTATTTGCTGCCCTAGGTTAAACGTATGTTTATTCCTAATAAGGGTAACCCGCATCCGAGACAGGCACAAATAATACGCACTTGATTAATTCAACTGATTGGATATTTGCCTATTTAACCATGGACGAACAATTTGCATGCACTTCTAAGCACATATAATTAGTTTCATTCCAAGGCAGAATATACATTGAATAGCACATTTTAATCTCGTTGCAGGAATATATTCGCCTGTTTTGAGTCTATTTGTCTCAGCTCTTTATCTACGTTTGTTTATGACAATTTTTATAATTAGACCGACAATAATGCGGTGTGTTCTCGGCAGGGTGGAACCACTTTGTCTATTGTACTTCGTGATACGTGTTTGCTTCTTTTCGGGATGATGTATCTCGATGTCTATACACAACATCCACGAAGGTGTATTATTGCCTTAATTGATAGGATTTGGAGATAACGATTTTTACATTTTATATATATATATATATATATATATATATATATATATATATGTATATATATATATATATATATATATATATATATATATATGTATATATTATACATCACACATGCAGACACATATCAATATATTAGAACTATAGGTCGTCAATTTAAAAGAATTAGCGAGTCAGAATAATTTTTTTTACTAAGTAAGAAAAAAAATAATCTTGCATTAATAAAGGCTTCTATTTTAAATTTTGTATAAATATGCATGTATATTTATGAAGTTATATATATATATATATATATATATATATATATATATAATATTCTTTATAGCTTTCGAGTTTCGCCTATCTGAGCTTATACTTTTTGGTACATCTAGCCACGTAGAGCAGTTATAGCATATATTTGTATCAAAGTCGCTATGTGAGTTGTTTCAAACGGTTTCTATTCATGAACGGTCGAGTGCGGCAAGTCCATTTTGAAATAGAAATCGAAGGTTGTTCTTGTCTATCAATCATTATTGATATATACACTATTGAATTATTAAAAATTATAAAATCGTTAGACGTCATAAAATACAATTTTTTTAAAAAGTTTGATCTTTACTTTTTCGGCGATCGATGAACCTATCTGAGAAGAAAAACAGTTGCTCGTAGCTTTTAGTTACATTTTGTTGTAGTCAATCCCTGAGTGTTTCAAACGTTATCAATATAGTCTCGGAAACATGTAGCTATAAGTATAATATGGTCATTATATTAGCGAATACGTTGTAAACATTCCTGCACATCGTTCATACACAAAGCATTTTGATATAATGTTATAAGTAATATCTCTTGGATATGAGATAACTATATATAACGGTAAATGAAGGAAAAGGGATAAAGATGTGCGTATGATGAACCTATATCATCCTCAATTGTTCAATGCAAGGTGTACTTGATAAAACATGTTTATTGTTCTTTCCTTACGCCAGGCTTTTCAAAAGGTTAAAATATTATCATTAGAGGAATTACATAGATGGATAAGTTGGAAGGGGAACAACCACAATTTAAAATTTGAAAAATTAAAAAAAAACAATATAAAATAAAAGAAGGTAAGAGTGTGTGTATAAAAATGTTATCAAAATATAAAGCATGTCCAGTTGGTGAATGTCCGTTGACAAAATGACCGGTGACGAAAGATTTAAAGGTGGAAGAGTGAACTTTTGTAGAGGACTGCATTAAAAGTGTTCAAATTGTAGTGAATCCAATAGAATCATGTTCAATTCAATCATCTATAAAAAGTATCTATAAGGATTTAATTTTGAGAATACTTGAGAGGACCGTGAGTTAAAATAGTTTTAGAGGAGTTTAAAATGTTGTGTTATATTTCATACAGGCCGATGGAAAGTGTTAGCAGTAACTTCGATCGAATCTAAGGAATGAGAGAATATTTACTGGTCGAAGACGATGCCAGAAAAAAATGGGAAAAAGTGCTAAATTAGGGGAGTGGGTAGAGATGGTTTAGTGGATGACTATGGCTGATGCTGGGAGTAGGGTAGGGGGATGGCTCGTTTAGCTATATCTCAACAATATAAAGTGAATACTGACAGTTTGTTTGCTGGAATGGCTTCAGTTTAGAGTCGGGGTGGGGTTTCAATAAGCTGATACAGAGGCATGTCTAGTCAGTAAGTTTACGGTTTGTTAAACGGAGTCTTTTGACAAAATTCTATATAATTCAGAAAGTTTAAAAGGGTTCAAATTGGGGATTTAGGCTCAAGCGATTGGACATCTGGAATTTACGTGTTTAAGATGTTGTTATCCGGACATTTACAGTATTTCAGAGCTTAATGTTTAACGAATTTAAACATTTCACAGTAAGTTAAATATTATATATTGTGACTTTAATATATGACTGAAGGTAGAGCTGGGAACAGCGTCAAAATGTTTGCAACAAGTAAGTTTTAGTATAAGGGTTATAGGGTGGGATTGGGTTGATTATGTTACCGAAGTGATTACATCAAGTATTGAAGTTACATATATATTTAAGACAGCAAGTGGGGCATAATAGGAGCAACAGAGGAGCACAGTTTAAAAGTGAGAGTTAGGGAATCTATGAGAACAAAATTGTCGGTAGAGTGATGCTTCCGCAGAGTCGATGGATTGTATGCAAAATGGAGAAAAAGGGTTAACAGAGTGCAAATGGGGTTTGCTAGTAATTGAAAAAAGGTATAGGAATTAGAGTGTTGGGGAAGGGGAGATTAGGAATTAGTGGAGTAAAGAATAATAATGTTAGTTTTCAATTTATATTTAGTATTATGGGTTAATAAAGTTATTAGATACATAAGGGAGAATACGCTATGCTGTTGGGGTGATTATTTGTGAGGTTTGAAAGGTGAATAGTTAAAATATTTACACATTATGAAATTTAAGAATTAGTCTAATGAGGGAGTTATTGACTGACAGAAGGGGTGTCAGAAGGAGTGATGAAATTGATGTATTTAAATTTTCGCGTGTGTCTGTAATTTGAGATAAGTTCCTTCTTAGAGTTAATAATAGTTTTGCTTTTAGCTGCTGTAGCTATAATACATGTTTCTAATGTACATAGTTGACAGAAAGCGGATCCTGGGGTGTAGGATTTTTATTTCTTTTTATATTAGCCAATGTAGAGAGTAGAGAGTGTTTTTACGGTTGAATTTGTTTATTAAATCGGATAGGGAGATGCCAGTGGCATTGTGTTATTGTGTTTAAAGGAGTAGATATGATTTGAGATGCAGGTCCTGATGGGAAGGCACTGGCCCCAATGTAAGTGTGTATTTTGTATGGGGTTGCTATTATAGTGTGTGTCTTACTTGTAGTATCGGGAGTAGTTTGGGTGTGTATGCTCAAGCTCTGTGCCAAAGTTGGAATTGTTAGGTAGAGAATATAAGAGAATTTGAGTGGTGAAGTCAAGGTTATTGTTAGTTGGCGGGGGTTGTTAGTTAGTGCAAGGGATGTTGTGTAGGGTGTCGTTTAGTACAGGGAGTTTTAGATGTGGAGGGCTATATGGAGAGGGGAGAGTTAGCGTGCTGGTGTCAGTTCGCATAATGGTATTTTGGGCGAATTGTTTTACAGTACAAGCGTATATGACGTCACTTTGAATGTAATTGCTATTTAAAAGGCATTCTCTGGATTTCTGGCGGTTACAATTATTAGTAAGGGTATTATAGGTGCTGGTTGCTGGGCAGATTTAATGTTTGTGTAATTAGAGGTGATGATGGTTTGCACTATATTGAACATTGTTGAGTAGAACATTTTTATAGAGTTTTTTATTTAAAATAGTGATGTATCTATGCATGTGCTTGAAGGAATTATCTATAATTTTGAAGAATTCCTCAGGGATATTACAGTTATAGGTTGATTAAACCAAATACTATTCTTTCTTCTAATTTTTTTATTTTTACTATGTTCTTGAGAGTCAGCTAGTTTGTCAATATTAATAGATTTTTGTGGGCATATTTATACATGTTTGGGTAATGTAGTATTTATCTGGTTTCTATCATGTATTGCCATGGTTTGTGTGATTACAAATATAGGGTTATTTTACTGTATAAATGGATTACTATGGTATTTAATTTTCTCATTGTAACCCTTATAAAGTAGTGTGTTATTGTAGAAATTAGAATTTTCTTCGACGATATATTTGTTAGCAGATAGTTTTGAAATTATATTAGAAACTGAATTAATGATGGATTTTGGATGGTTACTGTTGTGGTTGCAAGGTTGAACAATAATTAGTGAGGAATACAATAAAGACGCAAACAACAAGGGGAATGCAATAATAAGTGTATTAAAGAAAAGGTATAGTTACAGTATGTACAAATGAAGGTGTCGAGTCAGAGAGTCTTGGTGGGAGGACATGTACGCTCTTCGGCGTCACTTCCGGTGGCATTTAGGTAACACCCACTAAGGCCAACCTAGGCTTGCCATTTATAGTGTAACGTTATTCGTATATGCAAATGAGTGGTTGCCACCACAACAGTTACATAGCTTATGTACGTAGAAGAGAGGTAATATTTTGCTTTGTGATAGGGACTAAAGGTTTTGGAGTTAAGGTCTAATGTTAGGTCAAGGAAATTATATTTTTTCTCAGGTTCTATAGTACTAGATAATCCAAAGTTTTTAAAAGAAGTTGTGTAGCTTTTTAATAGTATTGTTGTATTGCCTCGATCCCTATCTTGATACAAAAAGGGCGGAGTCCCTGTATAGCCCACCTGACAAATGTCTGATCTCGAATGTTAATTCTCTTAATAAGTACAAACCAACAATGTATATAACCTTGGCCGAGTCCGATGTCTCATGGTTATACTAAAATTATTGGGAGTATCTTTCCTAGCCCGGAATTTATTTTCAAATTATATAGGGATCTTTTGACCAAACTGATTAGTGTGATCTGTACGTCTCTGATGGCTGAGTTGTTCTTAGCGAAGATTAATGCTTTGTTTATTAGGGTGGGGGAAATGGACTGATAATAATTGGTTATGTCGAAAGTACTTAAATTCAGAGTAAAATGTCACTTAAGTTAAAGAATCAATTAGTTACCACATCGGAGGATTGCCACATGGTTTATGAGATTTTTTTCTTTTAAGTAAAGGATGATTCTATCTATGATCTTTTTTCACGTATGATGCCTAGGTCAGATTTGAATTGGCAGATTATCTGAAAGTATAGTTTTAGTCTCATATTTTATTTATATATATATATATATATATATATATATATATATATATATATATATGTATATGTATATATATATATATATATATATATATATATATATATATATATATATATGATTTTTAATTCTACAGTCAGTAATGTTTCCGGACTGTTTTATAGATAGATTAATTCCTACGAGATAATTCTTTGATTCTGAGTAGCTAATCAATAATTACCAAAATTGTTCTGTGTTAAAAATAAAAAAAAATACATCCAAATCGAATGCAATGTATTTGACGCCATATTTATTTAATTAAATACATAGTGTTATATTCACTAGTAAATTTAATTAGTAATCATCTCTGTTTATTATCCAATGAAATAGTTTGTTCGTAATAAACATGCACTCTGTTGTGAAGAAGACGCCGTTCTTTACCTTCAGTATTATGACGTCCGAAATTTAAAAGTAGCGAAATATATCCCACAAGAAGCACGCTTATTTTATCTTATTTTATTGATAGAAATCAGCGATACAGAAACGTCCCTTTCTCTACTAAATTGGGTGCATATCATACTTGATTTAAACCATAATAAACAACATTTGTTATGCATTAATATTGCATGAAATTATATCCGTTTTGTATCAGCCAATTTGATGACGACATTGGTCGGTGTTTTATACGTCATTAAGCAAATAGAAATTGCATTGTTTAGTTTTAATATTATTAATACAATGTATTAGTCAGGTTTAACACAAACCCGTGGGAATTGAACCCTGTTAAAACCAGAAATGGAATCAAAGAACCAGGTCCGTTTATGGGAAAAGCTAGGAAAATAAAAAATAGAGAAAAATAAAATTAAAAATCATAATGGGATAAAACGAAACAAATTGAAGAGAAAAACATCGAAAATATGAGCTGACAGTGATAAAAGAAAAAACAGCGGAGAAAGAAATATTTAATAAAAAAGCAGAAGGAATATTATAAAGATAGCGTAAACACGTCTCGATAGCGGAAAACGAAACAGTACTACTTTTCGTAAGTAAACATTTTTGAATGGATAACATCGCTTTGAGACTATTTAATTTTTTCTCACGAGTAACAGTAAATTCTAAAGTAATTCAAAACAATATTTATAGCAAATGTAAAGGGTTACGAGTTCTGTCGAACGTATATGACTGTTGCTGATAAACAAACATTCTTACATTAAAACAGTCTTTATTCATCTCATTGTCCGCTAGGGTTGAATATGAAACAACATTTTTTTGATGGGGGATAACATGTTTATAAAAAACGGTCACAATTTGCCAGGGAAAACTAAAACTTGCCAAAATCGAGTCTAATTTCTTCTCCTTTGACGAAAGAAAAATCATTTTGATTCAAAACACAAAGAGCAGGTTATACATATTTACCCTTATTCTAAAAAATACAACATGTGCCACAAGTTGGTTATTCGGTTATACTTAGGAAGCACGGGAAGTTGATGGTAAAAAAAAACAATTCCCCATCTCAATGTTTTGAGTGAATTTGTGACGTATTTGTATTCTTGGTCTCAGTATTGTTGACTACAAATTGTGAATGCACGTAGAAGGGTGTTTTTTACAGTAGAACACGTACTAAAAGTGACTCGGTGTCGGGAATTTCCGGATGTTTACGTGGTACGTCGGACAAAGCCAGATGAAACATTTGTTGAATTGCTTGCTTCAAAAAAAAGCACAATCGAAACAGGATTAACAAACGGGAAAAAATAAGCAAAACATTAAAGCAAAAATGTTGTAGTAAATAAATATTATTTTTTTAACGAAGGAATAAGTGATCAAAACAAGTGTTCAAATTAAAAGGTTTACACGAAGAAATAACAGTGATTTAAATAAGGGTTTTAATCAAAATATGAATCAAAGAAGTATTTTTTTTAATTCACGCAAATTATTTGTTTTTAATTTTGGTTTTACTGAATAGTATTGTAACTTTCGTTAGGGTGTTTAGGATGAAGGTTTAGGTAAGGTTATGAATTAGGGTTAGGGCAGGATTAGTGTTCGGAGAGAGTTAGTATTTGGGCCGGGTAAGGAATAAGGGTTAGGGTGGGATTAGGGCTTGGGTAGGGTTAGGAATTAGGGTTTTGGCAGGTTCGTTAAGAAACGTCAAACATTAAATTATCAAGTTTAGGTGTTGTTTGTTTATTCATTTCAATAAGTTTTACTTTCAATCAGTTATTCATTTTCTCGCAGTTTCATTGACTAACCGCTTCGGGCCTTTCCGGCGTTTACGCAAATCGCCGGAAAGCACCGATGCCGAGGGTTAATAAGCGCGTGTGCGAATCTAACAAAGTACCGTAGGAAGAAACCGATTAACATGACTTTTGATTGTTATGTTTGTGTAAGAATATATGTAGTCATATTGTTGCGTTGTTTTTCTAAGTGCCCGGATTGTGTTATAAGTATATCGAGGAAATATATCGATGTGTTTCTTTATTTCATAGGTCAACTTTATCGCGGGTGTGACTGTCTTTATTTTTTATAAACTGTTCTATTTTAAGAATCTGTTGCTATGCTCATTAAACTTTCGATTTAAAAGCGTTACTCTTTTGCGCAAATTGAATTATTAAATGTATAAGCTAGAACACAAAAATGATAGGACCAGACCTGCTGTAGACAAAGAAACAATTGGCCCTACTGTATTATGAGGAGGGAAAATCGATAATATGTAGGGAATATGAAGTCAGACACGTATGACAGAGTCATAATCGATTTATGTCCAGCTTTTAAAAAGCGGGCACACTGAGAACATGTGTTATTAACTCTCTTGTTCTCTTACATTGACCTTTCAGCTACGAAACACTTATTTTCTTTTGAACATCAATTTATTTTGTGAAACCATTTTACACTTGATCTGATATTAATGAACATCAATTGATCATGTGAAACAATTATTTCCTTTTGATCCAATATTAATGACCATCAATTGAGTATGTGAAACACTTATTTCCTTTTGTCCAATATTAATGAACATCAATTGATTATGTGAAACAACTATTTCCTTTTGTCCAATATTAATGAACATCAATTGATTATGTGAAACAATTATTTCCTTTTGTCCAATATTAATGAACATCAATTAAGTATGTGAAACAATTATTTCCTTTTGCCCAATATTAATGAACATCAATTGATTATGTGAAACAATTATTTCCTTTTATCCAATATTAATGAACATCAATTGATTATGTGAAACAATTATTTCCTTTTGTCCCATATTAATGAACATCAATTGAGTATGTGAAACAATTATTTCCTTTTGTCCAATATTAATGAACATCAATTGATTATGTGAAACAATTATTTCCTTTTGTCCAATATTAATGAACATCAATTGATCATGTGAAACAATTATTTCCTTTTCATCCAATATTAATGAACATCAATTGATCATGTGAAACAATTATTTCCTTTTGTTCAATATTAATGAACATCAATTGATTATGTGAAACAATTATTTCCTTTTGTCCAATATTAATGAACATCAATTAAGTATGTGAAACAATTATTTCCTTTTGCCCAATATTAATGAACATCAATTGATTATGTGAAACAATTATTTCCTTTTATCCAATATTAATGAACATCAATTGATTATGTGAAACAATTATTTCCTTTTGTCCCATATTAATGAACATCAATTGAGTATGTGAAACAATTATTTCCTTTTGTCCAATATTAATGAACATCAATTGATTATGTGAAACAATTATTTCCTTTTGTCCAATATTAATGAACATCAATTGAGTATGTGAAACAATTATTTCCTTTTGTCCAATATTAATGAACATCAATTGATTATGTGAAACAATTATTTCCTTTTGTCCAATATTAATGAACATCAATTGATCATGTGAAACAATTATTTCCTTTTCATCCAATATTAATGAACATCAATTGATCATGTGAAACAATTATTTCCTTTTGTTCAATATTAATGAACATCAATTGATTATGTGAAACAATTATTTCTCTTTTGTCTAATATTAATGAACATCAATTGATTTTGTGAAACAATTATTTCCTTTTGTCCAATATTAATGAACATCAATTGATTATGTGAAACAATTATTTCCTTTTGTCCAATATTAATGAACATCAATTGATTATGTGAAACAATTTTACATTTGATCTAGTATTAATGAACATCAATTGATTATGTGAAACAATTTTACATTCGATCTAGTATTAATGAACATCAATTGATTATGTGAAACAATTTTACATTTGATCTAGTATTAATGAACATCAATTGATTATGTGAAACAATTTTACATTTGATCTAGTATTAATGAACATCAATTGATTATGTGAAACAATTTTACATTTGATCTAGTATTAATGAACATCAATTGATTATGTGAAACAATTTTACATTTGATCTAGTATTAATGAACATCAATTGATTATGTGAAACAATTTTACATTTTACTTTGACCAGACTTTGTTGATTTATGCGGATTAAAAATAACTTCAAACATGGAATTCATCTGCTAAGATTAATGTGAGGTTTTGTTTGGTGACGTGTCAAGTGTCACACAAATAGGGAATTTAATGAAGATTATAAGTTATATAAAAATCAAAAATTATATTTCTAAAATATGACAATAAAAATAATGTGGGTGTTAAAGTCACAGCCTGTTTGTATCATTACACCTTCCAATGTGGAATCTTTACAAGTCCGGTATCTTGTAATTTATCTAAATAAATATATATATATATATATATATATATATATATATATATATAGATATATATATATAGGGTGTCCCAAAATAATGTATACACCCTTTGAATTGTTATTACTCGTTCAAATTACTGATTTTTATTTGCAAGATTGACACACAAACAGAAGAGTAAGAATATACACGTAAAATACTGACAGTAAAATTAACAAAAACATAGAAAATTAACTTTTAACAAAGATAAAGGCTATTTAGGGTAATTTCAGAATGTTCATAAAATGAACCCTCACACTAACCCCAACCCGTTCTGATCAATACACTTTCCATATAGTGAAGACGTGAACAATTGTACCTACAAACGTCCTGCAACATTGACTCCTTGAGCACATTCTACTACAATTGCTACTCCCATTTGTTTGCAATTGCTTCAGGTTTCTTGCTTTAAACATTGTAGCCTTTACGTTTATTAAAAGTTAATTTTCTATGGTTTTGTTAATTTTGGTGTCAGTATTTTTGAATGTGTATTCTTACTCTTTTACTGTTCTATCAACCTTGTTTGCAAGTCAAAATCAGTAAATTGGACGAGTTATAACGATTCAAAGGGTGTATACATTATTTTGGGACACCCTGTATATATATATATATATATATATATATATATATATATATATATATATATATATATATATATATATATATATATATAGGAAAAAATAAAGAGACAATTTGATGAAGACTTTTAATTTAAAATTACTGATGCAATTAACTTTACTTGTTTACTCTTTTTTCGGATATCAATTCGGTGGGACGTCTATTTGGTAATCTTACAAGTTAGCATTTAATAGATATCAATTCGGCAGGATGTCTATTTTGTTATCTTAGAAGTTGGCATTTAATAGATGTCAGAGGAGTCTTTCAAAAAATACAAACATGTTTGATATCTACATAAAAGTAGGTATGATGACTTCTCAACTGGGGTTTAAATGAACATATAGTGGTCGATGCAATTTATGGACTCCTCCTGGACGGTTTCTATGTAATTACCAAGTACTTAAACAAGTGCCGGGTGGTTTATGCTCTTCGTAGCCTTGCAAGCAGGGGACCGTTCCCAATCTCTAAATACAAGAAACACCACATACAGTTTTTAGACATTCGTTGTGATAGTTGTCTAGCAGATACTGACAAGCGATGTCAGATTAAATTTAAATTTTAAAAAGTAGGAATCTTAAATTTTTCTCACATAAACATATCGTTAGTTATAACACCAGCTTAAAATGTTTATAGAAAGAATGTATTTATTATGTGTCTTATCGATCCAGCTTTTCCCAGTAATTTACTAGCAATTTGTTTAACATATCTTTCTTTGACTATGTTTATTTTTCAAAAAGATCTCGTTTTATTATAATCAGAGGGACGTATATATGTATGGTAGAATACAGGATTTCCTCCCTTATTAAAATGATGAATATTTGAAAATAATTCCGACACGGACAAAATATTTTCTTTAAATGTAGTTAATCAAATGACACTTCATTATTCATGGCAACATGCTGTAGCGATCCACAATATAAACTCACAAATCATAACCAAATATTTATTTTGAGAGATTAGATATATCGATGACAAAGAAACAATAAACAAGACTGACTTTATTTTATATATTATATTTAAATCCAGCACACCTAAGAATAGCATATACTTGAGAAAGTTAACATTCAGACAAATTAGGTGTTTTATTAAATTTAAAAGCACCAATATGACATTTCATTTGTTACGAATACAACTGGATTCAGTGAGTGTAGCATTAAGGATTTCATGTACACACATAACAGCTTTAAAATGTATTGTCCACGTAATATTTTACTTATATCAAAATTATATAATAGAACTTCCATATTTATTAAACGTAAGAAAATAAATGTGTAGGTAAAATAAATTGCAATCGTTTATGTCATTTGCATCATTAAATGATTGTAATAATAATAAAACAATGTCGGAAACCCACTTAAATTAGTTAAAAAGTGATGATTTTGTTACAGTGACAAAAGGTTAGTGCCACCATTTCCCCTTTAAAATATTTATAATATGAGATAAAATATATGTAATATCTTATCAATCAGTGCCCTAATTTTATTTCATTTCTCCTTTAAAATATTTGTAATAGGAGATTAAATATATGTAACTCCCTATGAATCCGTGTCGTACGTTTTTTTTTAAATTTCTCCTTTAAACTATTTATAATAGGAAATAAAATATACGTAGCTGTCAATAAATCTGTGCCCTGCGTTTTTTTTATTTCTCCTTTAAAATATTTATAATAGAGGATAACATATATGTACCTTCCTATAAATCTGTGTCCTACGTTTTTTTTAATCAGCGCACTTCTGTTGTAAGCATTAGTTTATCTAATTTATTATAAAAGTAGGTCTAGACCACGAGAAAGTTGTATAATCGGTGCTATATAACCGATTTAACTTGCCACTTATATGTCGTCAATCCTCATACGTACCCGCTTCATCACAGCCACCTCCCCAGAGTGATGAATAAGTACAATGTAAATGGTTGGCCAAAACGAATGTGTGACGTTGTGATATTCATGAGAAAATGTAATTTTTCTTTTGTTTAGGTCTTATTCACGAGTTTTTTCTCATGCAAACTTTTTGAAAAACATATGAACTAATTTGAGTAAATCATAACACAAATACAATCAGGGACTTACAGATTAACGCAATCCTACTTCACACTGATACATTTTTGACAGCCCTCGCCTAATTTCTGTAGTGTTTAGTTCGGTTGATTTTCTAATTTATTTATTTTAAAATTATTAGAAACTTAACAAAAAAAATTATGTAAATGAGAAAAATGTAAATTTGTTTGAGAGAGTTCGAAGATTACTTTTATACGGTGTTTCAAAATATTATTCTATCTTTAGAATTAAATCCGAATAACCGGGGTTGATGTTAATACAGCATAAATAGATGTGTAAAATGTGACATTCAGATAAAAATAGATGTATACAATCTGGCATTCAGATAAAAATAGATGTATAAAATGTGGCATTCAGATAGAAATATTTACTTAAAGTAGAATGTTCGTGAATTATAATGATAATAACATTCTGCGTGTTATTAATCGTTTCAGAAGTGTTGTGCTTTGTTAAATTGATAATGTAAAAAAATATTAAAGTCCACACAAGTTATGATTCTATTATACGTGATATTTTCCCCCATAAAAATATTTATTTGTAAAAAAATGTAAAAACATGTAAAAAAATGTAAAAAAATGTAAAAAAATGTAAAAAAATATTAAAGTCCACACAAGTTATGATTCTATTATAAGTGATATTATCCCCCGTAAAAATATTTATTTGTAAACACAAAGCAGCATGACGAACTTTTCCTGCCATATTGGACTGAGTAAATCCCGTTTTCTCGAGAAGAACGTCAAGGTACCGGACATTGCATCAGTGTGTTAACATTTAGTAGAATATCCTTTCGCCAATGATTGATTAGTCCCTATACAACAATGTCCGGAATGTCGGTGATGTGATAGATCACCTTTTACGGACTGTCCTGCAACCGGAAAATGGTTGCATATATCTGCGGTCGGCGCCCTATTGTGTGTATAGAATAGATTAGAAATGATTCCAGTGATTGATTGATTACGCATGCGCGAACTTCATAGAAAATTATTCCGATAAAAGAATGAATGATTAGGCTTTGCATGAGATATATTTATGTTTACTCTCTCTCTATCTCTCTCACTGTCTCGTTCTCTCTCTCTCTCTCTCTCTCTCTCTCTCTCTCTCTCTGTATGTATGCCCCTTTCTCTCTATGTCTCTTTCTTTTTCTCTTTGTCTTTCTGTCTGCCTGTCTGTATGTCTGTCTATCTATCTTTCTCTCTCTCTGTCTCTTTCTCTTTCTTTCCCTCTCTATCTCGCTCTTTCTCTCTCTCTCTATCTATCTCTGTGTCTTCTGTCTCTCTGTCTCTTTCTCTATCTGTCTTATTGTCTCTTTCTATATATATATTTATCCTCTCTTTCTCTCTCTTTTTTCTCCCCCCCTCTCTGACTTTATATCTCTTTCTGTCTCTCTCTATCTGTTTCCTCGCTCTCTCTCTCTATCTGTCTCTTTCCCTTTCTCTCTCTTTATCTCTCTCTCTCTCTATCTCTGTTTCTGTCTCCTTCCCAATCGCTTTATCTCAGAAACTCTTGCATTATTTCATTTCTTTAACTCTATATTTGGTGAAAATGTGGTCATCTAAATTTCTGTCGAAAAAATCAGGAATCGTTAATTATTTTTACTTTTAATTCAATGCCTTTATCCAATGACGATATAACGAAAAACAAGCCATAAGACAAAAGCTGAACCGTCTTCAGCGAAACCGATACTGCTGCTACTTAAGGACCCAGTATTGTTATAATTGTGTTTGTCACACGAGTCCATACCTAAAAGATTAATAGTTTAAGTCTGTTGTAATTGATTTTATTTTAATTAACTTTTGATTAAATATTTGCGATCTCTATGTTTAATCAAAAAATTGTTTTCAAACAATTTTTTGATTAAACATTTTACTTCATATATTTATTGAGATAGCTTTTGTGTTATATCTTTTTGGCGCAACATCCTTGTGTTATATACTGATAGACGTAACTTGTGGGATTATAAAACACCTTTATGAGAATGTTATATAATGATGGACGTAACTTGTGGGATTATAAAAACCTTTATAAGAATGTTATATAATGATGGACGTAACTTGTGGGATTATAAAAACCTTTATAAGAATGTTATATAATGATGGGCGTAACTTGTGGGGTTATAAAAACCTTTATAAGAATGTTATATAATGATGGGCGTAACTTGTGGGGTTATAAAAACCTTTATGAGAATGTTATATAGTGATGGACGTAAGTTGTGGGATTATAAAAACCTGTATGAGAATGTTATATGATAATAGACGTATGTTGTTGAGAACGGGTGTAGGGTCGTTGGTTTGGCTTGTGCGAGTTAGTGCGGACCGCCGGGTGCATAGAGTGCGATGTTGTTTCCTGGGAATCGAAGCATGACAAGTGACGAGACAGTGGATGACCTTAGTTCAAAAGGTCATCCTGCACCTGTGTGGTGATCACGTGATATTACGTCACAGTTTTCATGTGTGAGACAATTGAAGTGTTTAAGTCGGATGAAGGAATTACTATGTAGCCAAGTCAGAACGGGAAATTTTTTTCCCTAAAAAAGAATACTGGCGTACGAGATGTCCTTCTCCCCCCTGTCTCCTCAAATAACAAAGGACTGATTAGACAATTAGCTAGCTAATAATTAACCATGATATTCGTAAATCAATATCTCCATCTCTCTCTCTCTCTCTCTCTCTCTCTCTCTCTCTCTCTCTCTCTCTCAACGATGAGCAAAACATTTCCACGGGCAATAGAAACTGACGCCGAATAAAAAGTAATTAAAATGAAAAGATTGTTGTCTTATGAAGCGAGAAAGGTATTTTGTTACAGACAACTCACAGAGATGGCCACTACAGTGCAGAGGCGAAGAAAAAACTCAACAACTAGACGACAGAGCAAACCGAGAAGAAACGAAGGTATGAATTATTAAAGGGCTATGCGACATTTGTATCTATGTCTCCCTCGCATGAATTTGTCTTCATTATAATTAAATTTTATATCTGATGCCATATTTTGTTTTATTGAACACATATTTGATAATACATTTTGCATCATCAATATATTTAATGAAATGTGTCGTTTTACCATCTATGTTTTATGACTCATTACTATGTTAATTCTCCTTTTGATAAAATATTTTTTCTATGCTTTATTTATATAATTGTTTTAATAATATTTAATCAGAAATTTTGCTCATATTTACGTGTGATTAATATTTTTATCACCATATTAAATACACTCGGAAGTGTTTTGAAACAACTCACTTCCTGTTGTAGTCGAATGTGAATTCATATGAGAAACGCCATTCTCGTTGTATAACATGTCGCTTTATGATGTTATATTTTCTTTTATTTCCCACAGCTATGACCACACTCTCCACATCCACGTTTGTCGTCATTCGTTTTTCTTTAAGGCACCTTGTTTAATCGATAACCGCTTGGGGGTATATGCATTGTTGGGCCTGAGAAGAAACGAATGAAAAGAATTACTGAAGCGATTTCTCTGACTCGGCATAATGACATCAAAAGATCTGAGAATATACATCCGTAATGGACCTCTCAGACGAACAGTAAGATCCACAGGGAAATCTTGAAAAAAGGAAAAAAAGAGAACTAAAAAAAGGGGGAATGCTTTCGGCTATTCTGTCTTTCAAGTGACGCAGCAGAGAAAGATTGTAAAGAGAGTGGATTATATAAAATAAGGAGTCTATTGTGACAAGTTTGAAACATAAAATAAAAGAAACATTTATTTCATCTATGAAAAATAAGAACAAAACATAAATAAAGTATAGACAGTGTTGCACAACAAAGTTTATAGGATAAATAGATTTTTTCGCACTTCTATACAAGAATAATAAAGGGCAGATTATTTGGTTGTATTGAACTGAAACATAATGTTAACATAAAACGGTGAAAACAGAAAGAAGACTAAACTAATAAAAATGAAAATATTTCAATTATAAATAAATAGATTAAAATCTTTCGATTTAAACACTATAGAACAGAGAAGAATAAGTAAGAATCTAATTTGCAAAATAATTCAAAATAATTCAAAATAATTCAAAATAATTCAAAATAATTATTCACGTTTCTAAAGATTAAACACATTCTTTTAATAAAGGATTCACAAGAACAATTACAATAACGAAATATATAAAACGATTTTACATTTTTACTAATTAAAAAAGATTGCAACTTGAGGGTTGTGGAAAGTGGTAGTAATACTAATTATTATAGTAATTAGAATTAGTAATGGCGTTGATGATGAAAACAAATTTTAAGTAAAGTTGCTGATGGAATTTTGTTTTAGTGTTGATGTCAGTTAGGGGTGCGCTTTTAGAATTCGAATGTGTTTTAAAATGTTGTGAGTTGTCATTGGTTTAAAAATGAAACAACAGACAGGTGCTGTTAATTGTTAAAGAGAAGTGCGATGACATAGATTTTCGAGCGGCTTTATCGAAAACGTTCGAGCTGACATTATCTACAGAGTACATGAAATAGAAGATTGTAAGAAAGATAATATCGACATATATAATATCGATATTTTCTGTTTTCAAGTGTAAATTTGTAAATCAGCTTTGTTTGTGAACCAGCTAACATGCTTAGTAAAATGTTCGAATAATTCACCAACTGAAGACAGAGAGGTTATCAGTTTTATATAAACTGGCATCATCAACGATGATATTGGGTCGGTGACATATTCTTTGTAAGAAGCGACGCTATGTCAAAACAGTTAAGGGAACTTTTACAACGCTGCATGTAGTTCACCGCAAACTCCAATATAGCTTAGTACCTTACACTCATCACGTGATGTACTTGTTGAATAATTTATCTAATTAATTTCAACATAGTAGTAGCAAAGAACATTTAAAGAATAAACTGGATTAATTAACAAATAATTGCATGATTATACTTTTTATAAAAAAGTAAATATGTTCAATTGATGAATTATTAATGAGAATTCCTATCGTAGTATACATTCAGGGAAATTCTAAATTTTAGAACAGGCATGTATATCAAATCATTATTCATGGAACAGCTAAAAAGATACGATTGAGTAAATATGGATACCGAAAATAAGAACATTTATTCAGTACTTATACTTCTCTGTAAATTTCGATTAAGTTAAATATTAAGAAGCAATCACTTATATGCTGTACGTAATTATGGAATTATTATCTCATCTTCAGAAAAGAGTATGTTTTCTAAACTGTGTATTTTTTGAAAACTATTCAAGATGTTTTACTCTTCTTCCTCTCCAGGTGCCAGGTTTCTTTGCAGACATCAATGTTCATGGCTCTCCAATATTTGAATATTTTGTTTCACCATGCTTTTCTTTGCCAAGAGATATGCTATAGTGGGTTGCAATAACCTTCTATAAAGGCAGTGCTCTTACAGAGCAAGAAACATTAGCCATTGTACAAAAATCAGTATCATCTGCCTAACACAACACGAAGGTTTAACCAGTTTCTTATATCAGTTAGGTAGCTCAACCCCCCCATCCATCCCATACCTGCCATGACTTTACGTACCCTGATCGAGGGGGGGGGTTAAGTGGGGACTCGACCTTGTCCAGAGTCTAGAGGAGGGAAGGAAGCGCCTTACTACTTTTGTTGGTGAAAATGTGTTCACCTCACTACCCTAACTCATATTATAAATTTCATCATGTGAAGATGTTTTACACATTATTGCCTTCATTTAAACCTGATAAATCTCTTTTGCTAATAAATACTAGCCCAACGAACGATAGCGTATCTAATTCATTATGTACTTATTTGATAGGAATATAATGATATCTGTAAAATATTTTAACGTTCACTTAAAATCTGTTACGATTTGAATGTTTTCTAACTTTCACAATTTTTGGTTGTTTTACAAATACAGATAAATAAACATTTCAATATTTGCTTTACATTTTCAATGTAAAATGTTACTTAGCCCTCTGAATAAGAAATATACTAGCGGCAATAAAAGTAATTAGTTTAATACAATTATTTTAAAGTTGCATAAAATTATATGTTATGTTAATATTAAACGTCATGTATAGTGGCTAGATAAAAGCATAAACATACGTGCTTTATACATCTATATGTATATTGTTATTTATTTTATACGTACATAAAAGTAATGCATAGACACGTGTTTCCGGCTCACAACCGTCATCAGCATGCCTAACTTACACACAGATCGAACATTCGATATTGATGTCTATAGTCCGACGTTCTACCACTGGACTAATACGCGATTGTTATCGCCTAAATATTTTATGTATTTTAATTTAATTATTTGTATTGGTGATTGCAGCGTTCGTTGTTATTTTATTTACTATTATTTCGATAGTCTCATATCCTAAATGATAATAACATTATATATATATATATATATATATATATATATATCTGTAACATACAGTTATTTTTTTATTTGAAATAATTTTAATAGCCGAACAAAGCATATCTGATTTAAAAATACAAGCACTTAAAAAGTTAATAAAAGCTATTTTCTTAGTTTTATTATATAAAATATTATATGCATTCGCTAGATAAAATATAACTTGAGAAACACAATTAGTTTTTTTGTTTAAAATAATTGTATTAACAACAAACTACAAGTTCAAAACAACGTAACTGATTTGCAAATGCAGTTATTTTAAAAGTTCACAAACAAATTATTCAATTTTTTCTTTCATATCAAGTCGTGTGTGTTCACTGGATAAATGCCTATAAAGATTTCTAACAGATATTAATTCATTTGATTTCTTTTAATGTTATATTAGCGATACGCTATATATTATTTTCAATCAATTTTTAAAACTGATATGTTTATTTCACCATTCGTCTATGGTTTACTTAACAAAAGCAAATATCACAAAATATTGTATTTTAGTTTAATAAGAAAAACATAGGGATACAAGAAGTTATTTAAATAATAATTTCAAATTTGTTTAAGTTTCCATTTGTTTTCATTAACATGCGTATTAGTAAATGGATACGCATCTCATAACACATAACAAGAAACACTATTTTGTATTTTCCGATGTATTACCTGATATTAAAAAAAGGACAGTACATTATCAGCATCTTGCGATTTGAGCTGTCCGAAGGATTGAGCTATCTCATTAATGTAATATCCTTATAGGTATACGTGTCGAAATACATAAAATTTTAGTTTTTTTAGTTTTTTTTTTACTATGACTGTATGAAACATTATGTTGTAAAAACTGAAGTTATGAATTTAATTTCATATAAACAAAATATCCCATTGAAAATGATTTTATAATTACAGCACAATTTGATAAGATTTTCTTAAACTTGTATCAAAATATCAAAATTGCGTATTTTTTTAGAAAATAATGGATTCTGTTGAATTTAATTTCTGAATAAAATATAAATTTTAATATTTTATTTAAATATAATTTTTACAGATATAGTTTTTTTTGTGGTAAACACCGTTGCATTTATTCAACAAAAATTCGTGTAATATACGAGAAAAACTGATATACACGTGACGTATAGGCGGTACACACACGCACACTAATATATGATTACTTAGCAAATAATTTAATGAATATACGGATCAGTCGCTGTTATTATTTCACGTTCTATGATCATCTGCTAAGTATCTTTTCATACGTGGTTTCCATATTGCGTTCATCTCTAAAATTGCCACACTTAACTGGTAACTCACTCCATGTACTTACTCTTCCAATTCTCTACCATATCTAGCATATCATCGTCTCGCGACAGCAGTCCTTGATTATCTCCATAGAAACTATTTTCACCAAATGCGCTAAAACAAAACTGCGAATATTAAAATTGTGTCTTGCTAATATCATCTTTTAATGAAACGTTTTAAATTAGTGGTATTCGTTTTAAATAATAACTATATTCATTAATACAAAAAATATGATATGTTTATTCAAACTGTAACATTTATTCTTGGTATATAGTTTAAGAAAGTTCACAACTCTATGTACTGTTTTGTGCTTATTTCTGATATTTACACAACGGTAAACGATGTATTTTCACCAACCCTTACATTTACTCTAACCCTAACCCTAACCCTTACCCTAACCTTATCCTTTACCCTAACCCTTACCCTAACTCTAACCCTAACCCTAACCCTAACCCTTACCCTAACCTTATCCTTTACCCTAACCCTTACCCTAACCCTAACCCTAACCAGAGACTAGTACCGAGGTCTACTCCTTCCACCAAACTTGTTTTGATTCCTTACATTTTTAAAGTCGTTCAGTAGTAAGTTTCATTTAATCTAACATATAAAAATATTCGGTCTATTTATATTTATCAGACGTATAATATGTGCAGTTTTTCATATAATGTATGATCCACAAAGTGATATTCGCCGAACAATCAATATATGCCCAGGGGATTTACTTTCAAGAAAACTGAAATATATTTCAAGGCAAATATGGGGGAATCTGAATCTGGCATTAAGAAATAAATATTTGTTGTTTTAAATTTCCATTGGCGCCAAAACTCTGGGGCATTTGCATTTATATGATTTGGATTATAAAATTTGAGTTGCTCTTACTGCAAAGAAAACAATTTCCCATCATATAATAAAAATTATTGCGCATTCATTTACAGATTGTTCGATGCAAATTCAAGGAAACTGACACGTGTAATTATGTTTTACATTCGATTATTTTAGTTTTAAATCGAACTATTTAATGGCGGGAAATCATGCATAATATGAAATAGAAACAACAAGACTAATTTTAATATGATATATTTCCACGATTTTAAATACTAAAATAGGAATTACGATATATATGCTGAAAAGAATAGGGTAAGTCATCGATATGTTCTGATGCAATAACTTCTTGTGTTAACAATGTGTATCTGTTTTGGGCCTTTTAAACGGCCAGAAGGAAACACAAACTCGGAGTTTAGAAAAAACAAGTATATTGAAAAAAGTAGAATACAACATAGAACAAAAGTGGTTGCACGTCTGTCTTGACTTCCAGTATAGACTAGTGTGGTTCTAGGTATTTAATTCTTCCTACCACACGAATATGTGGCAAAAGTCTTGAAAGTCGATGTAGATTCAAGTTAGCGCCACTAAATAAAGGTGCTATGGCCTATGAAAAACTGCCGGTAAGCAATAAACTACTTCACCTCTCAAGAGGGGCGGTAAGCGTAGAAAGGTTGACCTCTAAGCACTACCCACGACAAATACCTCAGCCCGACAGATAAAAGGCTACCGGAATAGCACAGTCCCTGCCGAACTGATTGTCGTGAACGAATCTTCGACTGGTATTTAGCAGTTCGAAGTCTCTACGCAACAGACGTTACAGAAACACCGCACGGGCTGCTGTGGACCCAATGCTGAGAAGCAGATACTTCCAGTATTTATGGTGGGTTTAAGAGTTCAAGTAGTTGGTATAAGTACGGTCCCCTAACACCCCCTTCAAGAACTTAGGTCCTTAGAAGTCACCGTATCATTTCCTGTTTTGCTCGATACTGTTCTGATGCTGATTAGGGGTATCCGTTTACCAAAATGGTCGTATCCGGTGACCATAAACGTGATCCTCTGGAGTGCTGTCGGTGTCTTCTAATAGTCATTCCCAAATTTGATTCAGGTGTCTCATCTTAGAGAACTTTATACCTCTCTCAAAATAATGCCCTATATCGTTTTTTTTATATTCTAGACTTCTAGCTTTAGAGCACATCTTTTACCTTGGAAAAATTGCCTTCTTTTCTTCGGCATTAATCTTCAAGACAAGACCACCGTTTTGTGTTGCAGCTTTAACTATTCCAGCTCTTTAACTAGGAGTTCATTCCTTTTAACATTCAGCTGGTTATATGAAAATTTACTTAATTTCTTTCAGTTTAGTATTAGCTATTTTCATAGTATGTAGCTCTTCTAAAACCCTTTTGTGATGCAGCTTTAATGATTACAGCTCGTTAACTATTAGTTCATTCTATTTAACTTTCAGACGATTATCAACAACATTGACTCTATTTCTTTCAGTTTGGTGTTAGCGTAGATTGGTGTTCTTATATGCTTAAATTTCTACTGAAAATTTATTTTGGATCCATTTTATACGATTTGAAACATTGTTTTAATCGTGTTTCTGACTCGTTCGTCAGATTTTCTGGGCAAAACTGTTGGTTAGTAACCCCCATAAGTTGAACAGCTTCATCAAGTTGTACCAAACAAATTATTGAGATTGAACAATTCTACATATGTGTAGTTCTGTTTAAAATAATGTCGGTAAAAATTTCAGTCTCGAATTTAATCTTTTTACCAGTCACCGTTCTGGCCATTTTGTGTGTTCTAGCATAGTCGATTCATGCAACTGTCTCTATGCAACATGTTGATAATCGACAAGTCTGAACCAAAATCCAATTGTAATTTTACATTTACATTCAAAACTCTTTACCTGTACATATTTTCTTATAATATTGCCTCCCTGTTCGTGCGTTGTTGTGGGATAAACCCCAATGTTATTGCCCTTTTTCTTTCTGAAAATTGAACTCTTGTGTCCGACTTTATTACAAATTTAATTTTCGGTTTTAAAACGGTATGGGCAATCCGTTAGCCACTGAAGGTATCAACAACGGGTAATAGTTAAAGGCTGTGAGTTATCATGTTTTTATTTGACGGCCTTTTTTGTAGAAGCGTTAAAAATCCCTCCTTTTGTATTGAATTATTTTTAAAACTGAATTTAAATGTGATTTCTTACGTACATGTTTATGTTCTCAATGCTCGAATCTTTAATGTCTTTAGAATTGTATTTAATACTTACGAATCTTTTGCAGTCTTAGGACTAAATGATATAATATTAAATTTCGTACATTTATTGACTTTTTTAGCACTGTACGTCTGATTTATGCGTATTTTTCTGATAGAAGTCATTGCATAAAAATGTAATATTTACAACTAATTTGAAATCGTCATTTTTGTAACTAAGTTATATTTGTGGAACAGAACAATCTAAAGGATAGATTGTTCTGTTAGTAGATAAACAGCTTCAGAAAAAATTGAAATCGCTCGATTTTCGGGGTTAAGGTTACGGTAAGAGTGAGGGTTAAAGTCCACAAATTTAGCATGTTTGGTGATTTGTATGGATCCTCATACTTTCTAGAATATGAAGCAAATTGTTACCATAGTCTGGGAACAAGTTAAATTGTCAATTGATTTCCAAATGGCATGTTGAGATAAAGCATATTCGTTCTCAGTATTTTGACCCCTATGCGATATTGTTTTCCTTAATACATCAATCTGTTAGTAAGTTTCTTTTTTTCTGTTCTATTTGTTTTCTGTCGGATTTTCGCTGTCGTTCACGTAGAAGCTTTTGAAATCTTTCTTCATTTTTTATTTGCCTTCTTTTGGTGTCTTTCCTTTTTTCAGTTTTTTAGCATCTCTTCGGTTGTTGTTGCATCGTGTATTTCACGGGAGTATTTGATCGTTGCATTTAAATCATTTATGTTCTAAATGTGTATTTATAGAATATGGCTTTAAGAAGTCAATTCTTTTATATTAAGCTCCTAACGTAATCTTGGTTGTAAAAAAAGAAAGAGAGCATAACACCCTTTTTTTTCATCGACCAAGAAAACATTTTTTTTTGTTTCAGTACGTTTTTCACGAACCCGTAAAATTCACGGTCAGCACCTTTGTCAACAGAATAAACATGAGGTGTATTGTTTTCTTTCGGCAGCAGGACTTTTGGAGAGATAAGAAAATGTAATGTATTCCCTTTTTGTTAAAACTTAACACAGTGCCAGAATAGAAATAAAAATCACTGACTTTTTTCTTTGAGATAAAATAATGGGTCTTTTACGTTTTTTTTTATTTGTGTTTAGCCCACCGGTAAAGCAAGTGTTTAGAACTAGGATGTTGTCAGGTGAATTTGCCGTGGATTTAGCCACGTTTGTCCTTTTTTAAGGCTCTAATAACACATAAATATACTTCGTCGACAGTTACAGCATCCTTTTAAAGAGTCTCAATCTTCCGTTAGTGAACCGCGTCGCCAGTTTAAAAAGTTTTCCAGAATTACTTTACTGTACCTCGTCGCTAGTTATCGCCAGTAAAGGGTCTGGAAAGAAAACAAGAACTCGAAGTTAGGAGAAAAGAAGTATATTGAAAAAAGTATCATACAACAGGGAACAAGAGTGGATGCACGTCTGCCTTTACTGTATTGACTGGAAAGCAGGCATTTATGGTGAGTGAAAGAGTTGAAGTAGTATGTATAGGTAAGTTGCCATAATAGTATATTAATCAATTTAAAAACGTACCATACTTTAGCTGTAATAAAAAGATTGCCAGCATCCTCCTACATCTTCACAAATGTAATTCAACACCACGATCGAAGAAGATGTTATTAACAAGCTCAACAGCAGAAAAACCAATTACTTAACTTTTAAGCATATTGCCAAATAATAGTTTCGTTAGATCAGCAGCATAATTAATACGTGTGCTCAATCTGGTCGCAACGCCTGACGACTAGAGAGTGACGCCTGTCGAATGTCTGAAACCGTAATTAAATAAAAATTATTTACTTCTTCTCACTTTATACAAGAACGGTCAAATGTTTTTAACCGGTCACAACTTCTTGATGGGAAAAATTCCTGTTTTTTAACACAAAGCAAGATATATTTAAGGAAATATATGTTAACTAATAGTTATACTCCTACCACTAACCTGCCAATATTTACGAGATACTGGTAATATTTTAACAAAATAAGAGTGTGTATATTTGAAATTTTACTTCATCTAAGACATATGTTACAACGAAAAACCAGGATTTAGACGCCTCTTTTACACTAATTGAACCCGTATAACTCGGAATTTCGCACGGAATCCTTTCTTTAATCCATGAGAGTAGCTTGCTCGCGGTCCGTGATCCATTCCCACCAAATGGGGATTCAGGATGTAGTGAATCTGTTCACGAATATACCGACTGACGGAACTTTAACTGCAATACGTAATAAGTAAACTTCAGATACTTCCTTTAAAGAAAACACTTGCATCCCAATAGATAATCTGATGAAGATATTGACATTCTGTATGGAAAATACATGTTTCCTTTTTATATCAGACATATATCGGAAGTAAAAAAGTCTGGCTCTCTCATAATATATATTTTTTTATATCAGACATATATATATGGAGTAAGAAAGTCTGTCTCTCTCATAATATTTTTCTTTTGATATCAAAATTATATCGGAAGTAAGAAAGTCTGGCTCTCTCATAATATGTTTCCTTTGATATCAGACATATATCGGAAGTAAGAAAGTATGGCTCTCGCATCATATTTTCCTTTTGATATCAGACATATATAGGAAGTAGAAAGTCTGAATCTCTCATCATATTTTCTTTTTTATTTCAGACATATATAGAAAGTAAGAAAGGCTGGCTCTCTCATAATATTTTCCTTTTGATATCAGACATATATCGGAAGTTAAAAAGTTTGGCTCTCTCATAATATTTTCCTTTTGATATCAGACATTTATTGGAAGTAAGAAAGTCTTGTTCTCTCATAATATTTTGTCTGATAATATATGATATATGATATTATAATCTCATAATATATGTCTGATATCAATAAGACATATATCGGAAGTAAAAAAGTATGTCTCTCTCATAATATTTGTCAGCAGGAATAACCAATGTATACATATAATACTTCGACCAATGTATTTAGTATGTACGATATGGCAGCAAACAATGCGGTTGCAATATGGTGGTATCACATTATAGCAATGGTCTCATCAAGCGGAGATTCGATGATTTCTAGACGACGCAAACCCAAATAACAACTGCAAAGATGTCTTTTCTTCCAGCCTTAGTTTCATTGGAAAAAATCCGTATATTAGACACATTGCAACAGGATGACTTCTCAAAGTGGACCAGCATGGTGTTATAAAAATGCAATGCTAGTAAATACTTTTCATGAACCGCCCTTATATGTCATTATATTTTATTCATTTAATTTGTTATTTTCAATCTTTATTTATTCAACTGGGTGACGTTCAGCGTTCATTTAGACTATGACAGCGTGCACGTGATGATTATGATATTAAAAGAAATATAAAGATTTGGAAGTTGCTCGTTGGTCCATCGACCCGATATCAGAAACAGAACACGGCGAGAACGGATTCTTCAGTTCAAGACACCAGTGGGTATATTTGCAATATTTACTTAATCTAAGACATATGTAGTGAATCTATTCACGAATATAGCGACTGAGAGAACTTTAACTGTACTACAGGCTAAGTAAACTTCAGATACTTCCTTTTAAGAAAGTACTTGCATCCGAATAGATAATCTGATGAAGATATTGACGTTCTGTATAGAAAATACATTTTTCCTTTTGATATCAGACATATATCGGAAGAAAGAAAGTCTGGCTCTCTCATTATATTTGTCAGCATTAATAACCAATGTATACATATAATACTTCGAGGAAATGGCTTTAGTATGTACAATACGGCAGCCAACAACGCTACTGCGATATGTTGATACCACATGATACACTGGCCTCATCAAGCGGAGGTTCGAGCATTTTTAGACAATGTAAACCCAAATAACAAATGCAAAGATGTATTTGCTTCCAGTGTGAGTTTCCTTGAAAAAACTCCGTATGTTAGCCACATTGAAACAAGATGGATTCCCAAAGGGCTCCCGCATGATGTTATAAAAACCGCCCTCATATGTCATTATATTTTATTTATTCGATTTGTTATTTATAATCTTTATGTACTCGACTGTGTCAGCGTTCATTTAGACTATAGCAGCGTGCACGTGATGATTATAATATTAAAAAATATATAAAGATTTAGAAGTTGCTCGTTGGTCCATCGGCCCGATATCAGAAACAGAACACGGCGAGAAGAGATTCTTCAGTTCAAGACACCAGTTAAAGAAATAATTAACAAAACAACTATCCGATAAAAGAACATTACACAACCAAGTAAACATTTACATATAAATATGTATTTACATCAAGCAAAATGAAGAAATATGCAAAGAACATAAATAAAGATGATATTTTATAAGTGAAATGGAATCTGGTTACTATTATATAACAACGAGCAATGATCGCATTCCACCATGTTGTGACAGTCTATGAAAGAAAATAAGGTGTAACTTACAGAACGTTGATGGGTGGCACAAAGAATACCCCACAACAAGTTACAAGAGTTCAACAGAAACTTTCTCATTTAAGAAAGGAAATAAGTGTAAAAAAGTGTTGTATATTTGAATGAGACGACGACAAACGTACAACTTACCTCGTGTGGGGAGCCGGGCACAACGAAAGAAAAGAAAGAGAAGAAGCAATGCGTTTTTATGGGAAGGAAGTACTTCCGGCGGAAACGGAAGTGCCTCCGGTGGAGACGGATTGTGGGAAGGAGGCTGCACTATAAGAGCAATTAATGTTTGGGTAAGAGGGGCGTGGCAGTTGCCTGTGAAACACGTAGTGCCGTCGTCTAAAGTGATAGAAGGAAGAAGAGAGAGAACGAAGGGAAGAAGAAGAAGGAGAGAAAGAGGAATTTATTTTTTATTTCGGGTTGCTACCTACTGCCCGAAACTTAAGAACAAAAAGTACATACAGCAAGTGTCAAGCAAATGTAATGGGGAATTTTGGATAAAGGTTTGGCGCAATACAATCTAAGTGTTAGATATCAAAGGTATTGCCACCGGTGGATGCATAAAAGTGTCAGTTACAAGTGCAGGCGTCCTTCACTATTTAAGTGTTATCATTCCGAGTAGTAATACATATTCTCATATAGAAGTTGGATACGTAGCATGCAAGAATCGTATTTGGCGGCGAATTTCATTACAACATTTATGCTCGGCTCGAATACCGGACGTAAGACAGATAACGCCGTTTGCCTTCCTCTTTCTTCTCTTCGCCATCGTTTTCTCCTTTTTTCTTTACTTTTTCATCAGCAACAACAACCAGTTCATTGAGCAGATTCTAGAAAAATATATGTATTTTCATTCTTTAAAGTGCATAAGGTTGTTTGGTCACATGACCGATTGCGTTCGTGGTTTAAGTGGGAGTTTTGGCGGACGATGTAAATCGCTGCGACATGTGACAAGGGATTATAAGGTCACCGCATACGTCGTCTCGAACTTAAAGTAGAGTAAGGGGAAAAGGTTCACATGAAATGACACTTATTTCACTTCTCAGGACACCAATCCTTTTCTTCTTCTTCAGAGACTGTCTTGCCAAAAAGATAAAATGTGGCGAAATGCTCCCCTGCTAGTTTGAAGTACAACCACCAAAAATATGTAACTTTGTTGAATGTGTCAATAAATTTATTTAAATTATTCCTTATGGTCAAGTTACATTTAGCCTTGATAAACAGTGACTTCTTAGTAAATAAAAACGTTGCTTTAGAGGTGGATTATATATACAATACTTACTTTGTTTTATTACTGAATGTATTGTTAGTAAGTTGTTACATTTTACATTTATTTTGACCGAAGTGACATACCGCAGGAAATAGCTTCCCTTTTATTAGAGCCTGTAATAGCGCTAGTTCTCTTTCAAAATGGCATTAAGGTGAGGTAGATTAAATTTGGACAGTAGAATCGGGAGCAGTTTTAAACTCTGTTGAGTCGATAAAAAACAATATTACCCCGAAAAAAATAAGTTTTGTTTTTATTTGTATCAGTGATCAGCACATGGAACAATCTGAAAGATAACTTTTATGATAGAAAAGTGATTACTTCAGCAAGTAAATATAAAACACATTTTTAACGGATGCAATTTCTATGGAATTCTACGGAACCCTTAAACACTCTTAAATGTCGATCTTCTGAAGAGTTCAAAGAAATATATGTTGCTTAGTTATTTAAGTTTAATATTAGAAACACTTTCTAGTTCAAATAAATGTATGTAGCTTATTCATTTAAGTTTAATATTACCAACACTTTTTAGACTTCAAAGAACTGTATGTCTCTTATTTATTTACGTTTATATTAGCAACACTGTTCAGTTCAAATAAATGTATGTAGCTTATTCATATAAGTTTGATATTAGCAACACTTTTCAGAGTTAAAGAAATGTGTGTAGATTATTCATTTGAGTTCTATATTAGCAACACTTTTAGAGTTCAAAGAAATCTATGTAACTTATCCATTTAAATTAATATCTGCAACACTTTTCAGAGTTCAAATAAATGTATGTAGCTTATTTATTTAAGTGTAATATTATCTACCCTTTTTCAGTTCAAATAAATGTATGTAGCTTATTCATTTGAGTGTAATATTAGCAACACCTTTCAGAGTTCAAAG
The DNA here is from genome assembly GCA_963556195.1 of Sepiola atlantica. Taxonomy (NCBI): domain Eukaryota; kingdom Metazoa; phylum Mollusca; class Cephalopoda; order Sepiida; family Sepiolidae; genus Sepiola; species Sepiola atlantica. Next base: position 38,565,965 of record OY744555.1, read on the forward strand.
AAATATGTGTAGCTTATTCATTTAAGTTTAATATTAGCAACACTTTTCAGAGTTCAAAGAAATGTGTGTAGCTTATTCATTTAAGTTAATATTAGCAACACTGTTCAGTTGAAATAAATGTATGTAGTTTATTTATTTAAGTTTAATATTAGCAACACTTTTCAGAGTTCAAAGAAATGTATGTAGCTTATTCATTTAAGTTTAATATTAGCAACACTTGTCAGAGTTAAAAAAATGTGTGTAGATTATGCATTTGAGTTTGATATTTGCAACACTTTTTAGAGTTCAAAGAAATGTATGTAGCTTATTTATTTAAATTAATATCAGCAACGCTTTTCACTGTTCCAATAAATGTATGTAGCTTATTCATTTGAGTTTAATATTAGCAACACTTTTCAGAGTTCCAAGAATTATATGTAGCTTATTCATTTGAGTTTCATATTAGCAACACATTTACGAGCTCACAGAAATGTGTGTAGCTTATTAATTTAAGGTTAATATTAGCAACACTTTTCAGAGTTCAAAGAAATGTGTATAGCTTATTCATTTAAGTTTAATATTAGCAACACTTTTCAGAGGTCAAAGAAATGTAAGTAGCTCATTCATTTGAGTTTAATATCAGCCACACTGTTCCGTTGAAAGAAATGTATGTAGCTTATTCATTTGATTGTAATATTAGCAATACTTTTCAGAGTTCAAAGAAATGTGTGTAGCTTATTTATTTAAGTTTAATATTAGCAACACTTTTTAGAGTTCAAAGAAATGTATGTAGCTTATTTATTTGAGTTTAATATTAGCAACACTTTTTAGAGTTAAAATAAATCTATTTAACTTATTCATTTAAGTTTTATATTAGCAACATGGCTCGGTTAGAATAAATATGTGTAGCTTATTCATTTTAGTGTAATATTAGCAACACTTTTTCAGTTCAAATAAATGTAAGTAGCATATTAATTTAAGTTTAATATTAGCAACACATTTCAGTTCACAGAAATGTATGTAGCTTATTCATTAAATCTAATATTAGCACCAAATTTCAGAGTTCAAATAAATATGCGTAGATTATTCATTTGAGTTTAATATTAGCAACAATTTTCAGAGTTCGAGGAAATGTATGTAGCTTATTTATTTTAGTGTAATATTAACAACACTTTCAGAGTTCATAGAAATTTATGTAGCTTATTTATTTGAGTTTAATATTAGTAACACTTTTTAAGGTTCAAATAAATGTTTGTAGCTTATTCATTTAAGTATTATATTAGCAACACTTTTCAGAGTATCATGTATGCCCTTTGTTACCGAAAAGTTCTATCGTAAGAAAAACATGCGATAAAAAACATAATAATAATAATAACAATAACAATAATGGAATATTTGTAACATTTTACTCATTCCCAAGAAACTTTATTTCATCATTGATTTTAAAAGCGAAGAACGTATACGTAAAATGTAAGTCTCAATAGATTCTCATGAAAAAGTTCCAGACATTTCAGACATAGATACAATGGCACGTCCTATAGGGATTCCCAGAAGAAAATTCGATAAGAAACAAGTAGTTTCTTTTTTCTAAAACTCTTAAGTTGAATTCTATTGATTTACAACTCACGTGTATAGATAACCAGCCAAAAGTATATGGCTATCTTCAATTTATTTTATTACTCCTCCTTCCATTGTTACTTTTAATAAAAATAAAATAAATTAAGTAACACAATGTATTTTTATTCACTATGTTAACTGAAAAGAATTTCTGACTACATAAAATACAAATTAAACAAAAAATGAATCGCTATTATCAATAATAGAGCAGCATAGAATGTTAGCTACTGAGCTAGACTGAAGATGTCAAGGTTTATCTTAAGATTTACTAGACATGAACAGCACATAAAGGATGTTTAGCTCTAAATGTTGGCCAATTTCTTCTACCTAAGTATTGCATTTGCTCATGTTTTCTCTTTATTTATCTCTTTAAATATTTACAGAAACTATAAAAAAAGATGTGGCACAAGGCCAAAAACGGGTATGGGGGAGGGGTAGGGGTCGGGGGTCGTCCACTGGTCTATGCCCTAAAACTAGTTTCAATCACCACAATACCACATTTACTCTATGGACTTACTCTACTTGAAATATCCCCAGGTTGTTTCATGATTTTTATTTACAAAAGAGATATGTACAGAGTATGGTGATAGGGAGTGGGAGAACAAAAACTAAGCCTTAAAAAATCCCCCCCAAAATAAATAAAAATAAAAGGGATGTAAAAAATAAAGAACAAAATAAAATACTAATTATGGTAAGTTAGTAGGACCCTCCCATCCTATCTAAGGTATGAACTGCTCACTGTCTTCCGGAACAACCGAAAGCAAGAGAGTCAGCTCCTAAGTGGGAGTGGGCGTTGCCTAGGGGGGCAAAATAAATATTGGGTAGGGTTTTTTAAAGGATGTGCGGTGTCCTCCAGGATAAATACCATTAGGGCAAGTGAATCGGGGAGCGGGCATCCTGGCGGAGTTCTGACACCTAAAATAAAGATAGGGGAAACAGGACTCATTTGTACTAATAGCTATAGGGACTGATCCAACAATTGGATAATTATGACAAACTTGTCAAAAAGAAATACCTAAGGTCGGCGTGTGCCATGTTTAGCCAGGGAACACGAACTCAATTCTATTCCGTATGAATACACATAAACTAGCGGTGTGTATCCATCTACTTTTAAATAGCGAGAAGGGTCACCTCCTTCTATCACATTTAATTTTGATTTTAAGTTGATGTTTAAAATACGAAATTAAATCGTAATGAGAGGGGGCACCCCACCACTCCCTATGTCTAAGCGTGAAGACCACACTACGAGTCTAGCTACGGCTAAAATCGCAAGTAACACCATTCGTTTCTCCCTGGGCCACAGGGGGTCTATGTTGAAGACAACGGATTCTAAATCCAGGCACGCCACCCGCTCGGATATGAGACTGCCTTCCTAGGAATTACCTCCACCGTTTTTTAAGAACTTGTGTGTGGGAAAAGAATCAACCTAGAATGAAAAAAAGAACTATAAAAAACGATTTAATCGGAGTATATTTTAATAGTGCTGAATAGTGTAGTATCGGTTCTGTTGTATAAGACGGTCCGTGCTGGAATTACCTCCCTTTTTTGGCGGGGAGTCAGTGTTCGTCATGATACATTCTTTTTAGTCAGGGGTCAGTTTAGTATATTTTGTTAACCTTAATACTTGGTAAGGAAGAATGATAACTCACGTGTATAAACATGTATTTTTAACAAGACAATTTTAAAAGAAGTTATCGCTTTTCCTTAGCGAGGATATTTCTCTTTGTTTATAAAGATAGCGACTATTTTTACCCGAAAATGTTCATTTAGGCGTTTCATATAAATAATAAAACGTGGCATTGTTTTTGTGAATTCTAGATTCAACTGATATTGCAGTATTGTATCAGTTCGTACTTCACGATACCATCTTCCCAGGATTACCTCCCCATTTTTAGAGTGTAATGCACTATCTGTGCTGTTGTCATGAGATCATACTCTCAGGCATTAACTCATATATTTTAGGGGAGAGTGAGTGTTCGTTCGCCATGATATACTTCTCTCATCCTTTAGGGTCAGTGTATGTAGTTCGTTCATCATGATATCATCCTATACGTTTAGCAAAAATATGCGACCGGGGTCACAGTTTATCTTGGGTCACCCTGACATATGCAGATAGGAAGGAACACTTAACTCGACAAAAGTCGCAAAAGTAAGATTGGTTAGATGTGTTGCACATTACTAATTACATCTACTGTTGGAGTTACAGGTTCACTGAGTTACACGGTTTGATGTCCGAGTGATGCCGTAATCTGAGGATCTATTCAAGTGTACATATTAGATTGGCAAGTTTCTAATATATTGCACAGGCACCATTTGAAATTAGCCAGTTTGTGGTAACACTTTGGAGAAGTTAGACTATATACAACGTCTTCAGAGATGAAGTTTCTAAAACGGCTTGTCTACTTGTTGAACAAATCATAGCTAAGGAAATGGATCTCAATTAGTTTAATCAATAAGAAGATTGCTTAGTAGAGTTTACACTTGCAAGAGATAATCCAATTCTTAGTCTTGTAAAAGATGAAGTCTATCGTGCGGTTGCTAGAAGTAGTACTGGTGTGTAGATATAATTAACTTTCTCTTTTCACGTGGTTAATAGTGTGTTGAATAATTGAAGGAATAAAAATAAGTATATGATGACTTTGCTGTGAGATTTCCTGTCATCTATATAAATTTATTCTATTTTTACAAATGCATTATTAGTGTATACTGGTGTATCGACGATAGCATATTATGACTCTTTTCGTGTAGCTCATGACTGAAATAGCAAAGCAATCAGTTTATTTGAAATCTAATATCCATGAAATAACTTTCGCACGATTATACTCATTCATTTACTTCCTCTCATGACGGCATTTTCTGTACACGTCTACTCAAATGCTAAACATACATTCTCATGAAAATGTGTTTTTTACATCGTTTAAGAGAATTAAGTATATTCTATCTAAGTTGTTTATTTATGAAGCACATGAGTTAATTTGAGTGGCACATACTTTAATGTTGTTTTAAGTAGGCTTTCTAAATGTGGAAACCAGTTGTGTGGAACAGTGTCGAAGATAATATTTACACATTCCAAATGATGTTTGCAAACATATGGGATCAATGTGCTTTTCACTATATAGAATAGAAAAACTACCTTTGGAGAAATATCATTGATTACATACATTTTTCAAATTGTCTGTTTTACTTATCTAAACTCTATTTAAAATGTTGTAAAGTTACATGCAAGAATATAAGGTTTAAAACAGTGGAAAATTGAAGTGCGTTGAACGTAGTACTTCGAATGTATGTTAAACCGATACTATTAAATAATATTAAAAAACTCGCAAATTCATCTTCCCCAGAGAATATTCGCTCTGGCATTCTAAAAGGTAACCAATAAGTAAATGAAGTAATTGGTAACCAAATTCTAATACTCTTCTTCTATCAATCCAAATTTCGTAGAATAAACTTTGGTATATTTGATAACAACCTTGGCGTTCTCCTCTCCTGACATTTCCATTATTGTAACTGTGATCGTCATCATCATTTCTCAATAATCTGGGGAAATTTGTTTGATAAAATCACGCATGGTTTACCAGATGTTATTAAATGACAATAAAAAACAAACTATTAAACATTCATGACTTAAACATGATGATCGATGCAGACATATTCTTTTAATTCAAAGGAAAAGGTATACAACATTCTAGGATCGATGGTTCTGTTCAGACCCCGTAAGGATTAAGGATTCGTGTGTTTCCCTATTACATCTTTATATATATATATATATATATATATATATATATATATATATATATATATAATGTACAATCTCGAATGACAATTAACTATACATACCATAAAAACCGGTAGTGGAATTGAGCAAATAACAGTCTAGTGGCAACTTTTAAACAAGAGAAATAATGACTAGCCATGAAGAGTATCAGGCAGACAACAAACGGCAGAAGAGAGGAACATGCATGATTTGGAAGTTCTATCATTTTTTTTAATTATAGTTCACACCAAAGTTGGATGCCACTGTAGACGTAAGGGACGACTGAGAATAAACGAGTAAGTTTTGGGGGTCATCCTAAGTTGTGAAGTTTGCAGCAATATGTATGTTTTAATTAGTTTTAAATTTCTGCATGCTAACATAGTCGAGAAAATAGGGAGCAGGGAGGGGGTTCCAGGGAATAAAGCTACTGGATTAGAGTTTTATCTGGCCTCGGTAGACCTCCACAGTAAATGGATGGGGCTTAGCTGATTGTCGGGCTCGTCTTGTCTATTTACGTTGAGGGGGCACCAGCGAAGCAAGTTCATCAGAGCACAATCAATTGAAGTACTTGTAAAGAAGACACAAGGATGCAACATTGCGGCGATGAGACAGGCGCTCTAGATTAGTGGATAGTGAGGGACCTATTTAGTTTGCGACTCTTTTTTGGACCTTGTCTAAGAAGGAGATACTAGCGGATGATGCACCAGGTCAGATGGGGCAAAAATACTCTCTGCAGTGGGAGGTGGTGGATTTGTAGAGATATAGAATAATGGCAGGTGTGAGAATTGTACTAGTACGGTAGACCTTCTCTTCTTTTTAAATGATAAGCGTATATGTACATGAAATATAAATGCAACCCAAATTTATATGAATGGGAATACGGTTACTTATTTTAAGCAATAAAACTAAACATCAGGCAAAAAGAATCTAGTATGAGCAAACGCCGCAGAAACAATTAACGACCAAAAATACAGAAAAAAAAGTACCTGGAGATTCCATCGAGCAAATCAGATGAAATAAAATGAATCATCTGTCCTTCGTAGTCATCGACATTATTGCATATAATAAAGATGTTTACTTTTAATAATAGTTATGTGTTGTTTATTTATGAAAGTATTTAAACAAAAACAGATTTTGCCAAAGTAGACAACGTTGGATTCCAATCAGATATAATATATTTTTGATATAATCGTGTTATATTGTAAACAGAAAAGAATATGCACATGTTTATTGAAGTCACATGAATGTTTAAGTCGTGTATTTTCAAGCAATTGCAGTTCTTTATCTGCATTAAGAATTCTTTCAGATGGGTATCTCCAAGCAAATGTAATCAGCCCGAAAGATATATCCCTATCGACTTGATAAGGTGCACATATACAAAGTATTTCTAATAAATGTTTAAATATTCCACTCCATCGATGCGTTGCTTTATTTACATAGATAAGTAATTTTACATTTCAGTGATTCAATGAGAGGAAACATGTAAATCAATCGTTAACGTTAAGTCTCTTCCTTTGTTGCGGTAAACGCAGAATTTGATTATGTTTTCTATTTTCATTCAAAATAATATGTAAGAGATCAGCGATAAGATATATGGATTTTGAAACGAATCATCAAAGTTTATTTCGATGATTTTCATCTTTGAAGGCGAAATGTTTTTTTGTATCTTGTGGCTGAATGAATGTAGAGATAAATTATCGATTATCACCGGTTACAAAGAAAATAATGCATATCAAGACAATATAAAATAGAGTTTAACATGCATTACAAACAAAAGAACATTGATTTGAATAAAATCAAAAATAAAAAGTGATGATTCGGGTTTGAAACAATAAATCAAGAAGTAGAGAACGACCAAAGAATAGTCATTGCGGGAAAAATATTACATATTACAAATAGGAATATGATTTAAGAATTAAGTATAAATAGATAATGGATAGCTTCCAAAATCGTCGAATTATATACATTGGAAAAGCAATAAAAACATTTTTAACATAACTGAATAATGTTCAATATTTTGAATACATGTCTTAAATACATACCCAAAGGTTGATGAAAATCGTTATAACTCATTTCTACAATTTGTAGAATTGGTATATTCGAACTACTTTTCTAATCTTGGGTGTTTTTGTCACAACATTTCAGCCGATGTAACCTCCAACCTTCTTCAGGGGTACCTTGTCGAACTCGGGAATCTTTCAGTCTAACTCGGGAATCTGGACGGAATTTCGAACGGAACTCTTTATTAAATCCACGAAAGTAGCATTCTCTCTTTAAAACTGCCATGACTGGGAAGAAATTCCGTCCGGATTCCCGAGTTCGACAAGGTACATCCGAAGAAGGTCAGATGTCACATCAGCCGAAACGGTGTGATAAAAACACCCAAGATGAGAACAGTAGTCCTAAATACCAAATACTAAAAAGTATCAACTCTCATCTACAAGCTCAAAGACAATATTTACATTTATTCATAGAATGACAGAAAATAAGCGGGCCGAGGAAATGACAATCGTTGTGTTCTGAAATAATTATTACATGATGTGGCATTTAAAACAAAAATTTTGACTGAATTAAAGCAGAGTGTAGCCAATAATTTTAAGAAACTGTTGTTTCGAAAATATTTACATTTTTACAAATGACGAAAAAATGAACACATAACTTAAACAAAGAAATTGCTGATGTTTTTCTTTACAAATAACCTCAGCATTTCCAATTATTGTCTAAGTTTAAGTCTGAAAACTAAGCTTAGTGCCGAAGTAGACACGCAGATTCCAGTAGTTTCTGTTTCATTATGATGTGTCCTATATTTAGAATAGGTATGGATCTTGAATCAGGTTAAATTGATAAATTGAGTGCGAGTTAAATTGACATACATTTTGGTGAATGAATCATTCTTCATGAAATAACAGAATAGAAAAGTTGGCTTGAGATAAAAGATTTGGGGTCAGCAGGGTTAACGCAGAGCGTGTGTAAATATAGTAACGCTATTGTTTGATATGAAATGGGCTATGACACCATACTTTTGATTGTGGAAAAGCGATAACAGTCGGTCTCTTGAACATCGACCTTTATTCTGCTATTATATTTATCTATTTATAAATGTATTGATTTCATTACATAACCTGAAGTAACCTGGTAAGTGAAGGAAGCATATTATACGACTGAGGCAATTTTAATCGGTAGTACCCCTTGCTGAGGAGATGGATATTCCTCACATTAAAAATGGGGTAGCAAGTAAATAGCGAGCATTCTAACATTTCAATTTGTTGTTTTCGTGTAAAGACTTGAAGACGCATCGAGGAAACTAATATGTTCAAAACGTGCAACACATATATAAGAGTGTTTTATACTTTGTCCATAAAATCTATTTCAGCAAAAGTTCCATCTCTTAATAGTGTTTATAGAAAGACTAAGAATCAGTGTCGTACTTCTAATAGTGTTTATAGAAACACTAAGAATAAGTGTCGTACACTTAATAGTGTTTATAGAAAGACTAAGAATCAGTGTCGTACTTTTAATAGTGTTTATAGACACACTAATGGATCAGTGTTGTACAATTTGTAGTGTTTATAGAAAAACTAAGAATCAGGGTGGTACACTTAATAGTGTTTATAGAAACACTAACAATCAGTGTCGTATTCTTAATAGTGTTTATAGAAAGACTAAGAATCAGTGTTGTACTTTTAATAGTGTTTATAGACACACTAATGGATCAGTGTTGTACAATTTATAGTGTTTATAGAAAAAAACTAAGAATCAGTGTAGTACACTTAATAGTGTTTATAGAAACACTAACAATCAGTGTCGTATTCTTAATAGTGTTTATAGAAAGACTAAGAATCAGTGTTGTACTTTTAATAGTGTTTATAGACACACTAATGGATCAGTGTTGTACAATTTATAGTGTTTATAGAAAAAAACTAAGAATCAGTGTAGTACACTTAATAGTGTTTATAGAAACACTAACAATCAGTGTCGTATTCTTAATAGTGTTTATAGAAAGACTAAGAATCAGTGTCGTACTTTTAATAGTGTTTATAGACACACTAAGGATCAGTGTTGTACACTTTATAGTGTTCATAGAAAGACTAAGAAATACCCTTAATAGTGCTTAGAATCGCCGAATGTCGAATACGACCGACTTGCCATCCCGGTGTGTAGCGTTTGCTTATCAAACAACATATAGACATAGTTGTTTGCTGACGTTAGTATTAAATATGCCCACGTATTTTTATATTTTCAAATCGAGAATTTTTCGTTTTCTTTATTTTTAATACATGTAAATACATTCATTGTAAGTGTTTAATATGTCATTATATTAAAATAATAAAATTACATTTTACTTTCATAAATTTATATAGCCATTGTTGTAATGGCTCTGATGTATCGTACATGATAGCAAGACGGAGAAAACACATTTGAAATAGTAAGAATGTGAGTTTATTGGTGTTTAAAAGCGAAGTAAATATTTGATTGAGTGTGAGGCTTTTATCATGGCCAACTGGTTGATGACATTCTTATTAAACTTACAAATAAATGTATGATGCAATCCTACCTGCCGGGAAAATTGATTACAGAATCTTATAGAAATTCAACGTGTTTGTATTGATACATTAATTCCGAGCTAGCTTCATTCGAGAGGTTTTGAAAAAGAAAATGGTTTACCGTCTACAATATCAAAGACTAAAGACAACTATTACGATTAACATTTCAAGAGGAATCAAATTATATTATTTTTGTGTATTTGTTCTGGAATTTGTAAACTGACAGAAAACAATTAACTTTATTTTATGAAAATGCTTACATTAAACAATTCCATCGATCGTTTTGTCCGCAAGTCAATCATACTGAATACAAATAAGGTTTAGTCTAGGCTAGCTTGTCCACTAAGTGTTAGCCATGTATGTGCAGCGGTAATTGTAATCTCGATGGTTTATTACAACTTAGTGGTCGTCAGACCCGGAAGTAATTCCATCATTAATTGAGTTCACACTTACTAGAGTAATTATGCAGATTATCAATCCCCAAACTATTGTTGAACTGAAGACGTCTATTACAATCTAAAGCAGAAAAATAGCCAAAATTGAGTGCATCAAAATAATTGACACTTTTGCACGTCATATTCAAGTGTGCTTATTATTAAACTGCGATAAAATAACGCCTTTCGACATTTACTATTAACGATCTGTGTATAAGTAGGGTAAAAACTGGAGACCTTTTGTTCCAAACATATATGGATTGCAGCATGTAATGAAGGTTTAATTAATTGTTGCATTTTTGTAAACTAAGGAATTAAACTTTATCCATATTCAAAAATACTAATATAAATAAATTATCAGATAACGGTCACAGAATATGTATCCATATTAATGTGCAAGTAAAGCTTGATGTAATTGCTAAAGACGTTGGGACGATAAGAAGAGCATAGCTGTATGTTGCTTCGAACGATGCAATATTTATTCGGGACACATATTTTCCCGTCGAAATAGGTAAATTTGTTACATAACCTAAAGATGACTGTATTATGAAGCCCATATATAGAGAAAATGTCTCGGAGAAATCAACGAAAGCTCCGACTAAAATATGTCTATGAATTCAAAGTGAGCAAATAATTTATGTTGGCGTTAAGTCGAATTCAATTAACTCGGTCCACGCTGCCAATATTCTGTTCATAAATTGACCGACAGTGTTTTTCATTTCAATTGTCTCTATGTATGTTCTAGTAAGTCTCATACGATAATGTTAGTATCGAATGACAGAGAGGCCGACTCATATAACCTTTGATCTTTGTTAGTTTAATATAAAAGAGCTTCACGTAGAGTTTATGAAGTCACCAAACAAATAGCAGTAAGACTTGACTTACGAGGCCTGTCTAAAAAAAGGATCCGACCTTAAGCCAGAAAAAATATTTCAAATGCCTAACGTGGTTGAGACCGTACTCACCTTCTAATTAGACACCTTGTACTTGCACACACTTAGCCCAAAAATCCATCCACTTCCGGAAACAATTCTTGAAGTCTTCTTTTGGGATCGTGTACATCTCCGCCGTCGCGTTCCGCATTATCTAGTCTAAAAACGGTAACTTTTCTTGTGGCATCTTCAATTTTCAAAATAACCAGAAGTCGTAAGGAACCATGTCTGGAGAATCCGGAGATTAGCGAACGATTGAAATTCTATGTTTTGCCAAGAAATGTTCGAACTATTGGAATGAATGTAATGGGACGTTGTGTTAACGCAGTTGGCAGATTTTCGCCGTCCGCATGTCTGTTTCTTTTGCACCAAACTGCGTCACGAAGACGCCGGAGAATATTTTGATAGTACTCATGTGTAACTGTTTGTCTTTCTGATGCGTATTCGTGATGCACAATTCCACGGATATCAAAGAAGCCACCTTGATTTTGCTTCGAAACTGTCGCGCTTTTTTGGCGTTAGCGACTCGAGATGCTTCCATTGCAACGGCTGTATTTTTGTTTCTGAGTAGTACCCGTACACCCATGACTCATCTCCAATTATAATAGTATTGCGGAACCCAGGATCAGTGTTGGGTCATTTTTTTCCTGCGAAAACAACTTAGTCACAAATTTCGCAGCCACTCTCTGCATGTTCAAATGATTAAGTAAAATAACATGTGCAAGATCTTTACTGACTGCGACCTCTTGGGCGATCTCCCTCACCGTGTAAAAACGATATTCTATCACAGAATGTTGAACCCTCAAAACAACAGCTAAACTCCGAGCAGTTTTGGTCTTGCCAGAACGCTTTTTACTGTCCGTTGACCTGAGGCCATTTTTAAATCGGTTAAACCCCTCCTTATTTTGTGTTACACACATCACATATTCTCCAAACTTATGCTGAATCTTACTATTGTGTGTTACATTCATCGCATCTTCTCCAAACTTAGATTGAATCTAACTAATTTGTGTTACACCCATCTTATATTCTCTTAACTTATGCTGAATCTTACAAATTGTTTTTCTTTTAAGAATAACCAAGCTTTTAACAAAAATTGATGAAGTACATTTGCACAACACGGTCTGCCATCTTGAAAAAATCAGTAATCCGATGAAAACGTTGCGTAGTATCTCACCCATCGACCGACAGGCAACGGCTAACGCGCAGGAAAGCGGTGATAAAATTCACACATGCGCATGAAGATGCGTTCTTTCACTGTGTATCAACATTCCTTAGATTTGTGCAGACTCATCAACACATTCGCTATAAGTTTGTTTTCTTGGAACAAGAATACTTGGTTTCATGTTTAGATAAAATTAGAAACAGCGCTTATAAAAATGATAATATTAACAACAGGTTTTTACAGAAAAGTGGAATCGTTTGATAATATAAAATGAAAAGGCTCTCTCTCTCCTTCTCTCTCTCTCTCTCTCTCTCTCTCTCTCTCTCTATATATATATATATATATATATATACATATATATATATATATATATATATGTATATATGTAATTTATTAAAATATTGTACGTTACATATTTCAGAGATTTACCGCGGTTTCACACAAAAGGGTAGATTTAGACATACTTAGTAAATCTCTGTTCCCAGTGGAATCGTCGGCATGCTGAAACGATTGTAGTTACGCCATTCAATGAAGAGAGAAACGTCCGTGGTCTTTAACGACGCTTATATATATATATATATATATATATATATATATATATATATATATATATATATATATATATATATATATATATATATGTATATGTATATATATATATATATATATATATATATATATATATATATATAACAATATGATACATTTCAATCTCCTGCAATATTAAAATATGATTTTATTATCATTTGTGCATCCGTACGCATTTTAAAGTCGAATTTGTATTTTTTGTTTAGATAACTATTTTATTTTAGAAAAAATAGCATACTTAATTCAAATATATTTTTATGTACTTAGCATACACTTGAAGCATACGCGTACTTTGATAGATAAATTCATTCTCTTTTAAAAAAATGAGTACATTTCTCTCTCGAATACATATATTATATCCGGCTATAAAAAAGAAAAAAAATGTATAAAAGTATTCAATAATTCTTTTAGTATTTTGTTTCATGTGTTCTTGATCAATTTAATAAACTGTAAATAATGTATGACTATTTATTTGTGCTGAACAGTAGATTTTCAAAGAAATTCTGAAAATATGTGCACATTAATATTTGTCGGTGCACATTGTATGGATTATGATTAACAAATAGTGATTATATCATACATTTTGTATTCTACTGTTGGACTTAACACCCTGATTACTGAGCTTAATGTACCCGCCAGTGTTCATTAATACTATACAGATTTTCAATGCTCAAGTTTTTTAATACGTTTATAGTTGAGGTAAGATGTATTGTTTCATAATGATACCACGTAGTTAAAATACTTAGTCTTGACTATAACATACTCTAATATATACTTACTTAAATATATATATATATATATATATATATATATATATATATATTTAATTTAAATTAATATATATATATATATATATATATATATATATATATATATATATATATATATATATATATATATATATATATGGTAAAATGAAAAAGGAAAACCAAAAACTGGATGTTTTTTTATGTGTACATCAACGTTTCGTCTTTATTTATAAGACTTCATCAGGATGATGATATAGGGAAAAGATATCATGCAAGTACAAATACATGTAGGGTAGACATGTTGGGAGGAAAAATAAAATAAAATTAAAAATAATGGCAACGTCTTGGTGTACGTCCGTAATTGTTAGAGAATGAAAATGAGTGACGAAAATGAGTGGGAGAAAAGGGGAAAGGTGGAGGGAGCAAGGACTACTGTGGCTGGCGATGAGAGAAAGAGGTGGGGGATGAGCAGGGGTAAAATGGATGGCAGAGAGAGATTGGAGGAAGAGGGGGAGGGGGTGTTTGACCAGATGGCTGTGGTCAAGATTGAAGGGGAAGAGTGAGTTGGAATGTTCGTGTGTGGGGGGTGTATGCAGGGAAAATGGGGATGGGTAGAGAGGGAGGGGGGGCTGTGATTTTGGTGGATGGGCGAAAGTTATGGTCTTAGAGAGCGTTTTGAGAAAATGAGGGAATTTAAGAAGAGGTATGGGAGAAAATAGATAGATATGAATATATATATATATATGTATATATATATATATATATATATATATATATTAATTGTAAGTAAATCAACATGACCTACATACGCCAGCTTTTCAAGTGTTCGCCTTCATCAGTGTATGGGTGATCATCTCAGACGGTCGCACGCAAACGCCATAACCATTGGGCCACGAGGCATAACCCCATTCACAAATCTAATTTAAGTTCTATTTATGCGAATGGCGGAATATCTAGAAAGACTGACTAGAGATTCTACGTTGTCGGATAGGCCTTATAGCAACGTGTCAGTCTATTTTAGCTTCCCCGGACAGGCTCAATATATATATATATATATATATATATATATATATATATATATATATATATATATATATATATATATATATATATAAATGAATACATGTGAATTTTCTTTCAATCTATCCTAACTATTTTAACATCTAAGCATGTTAGAAATACCTGATATATAGGCATCTCCTACTCACTCAAAACATCTCGATTTAGCTTATTTGCCTATTTGTTTACTTTTTAGTCTTTAAAAAATTGATATTCTGTAATACACATTTTCATCTTCCTAAAACATCGTTTTAACGATAGAACTATTATTACAATTATAAATGAAAAAAGATAAAAATATGTTATTAAAAAAATGATAGAGTTTAAAACATTTATTTAGGATTTCATTATCCAGCGAGATCATTTACTTCCGGCTTTAGTAAAGTTTCAAATATTGCTGAGATGTCGAACATATACTACACTTTGATCTTAGCTAAAAGGTCACAGGACCATAACAAATTTTATTTTGTGACTAGACATTTTTAAATTTAAAAAAACATCATTGATTAAATAGGAATACATTTTAATGGGCGGTGTAGTGTAGTATCAGTTCTGTTGTAATAAGACTGTCCTCCCAGGAATTACTTTCTCCGTTTTTTAGGGTGTGTAGGGAGGATTCTCCCAGAATGAAAACTCCCCAAGACTCGATTTAGTCATAATATATTTCAAGGTTGGGGGTAGTGTAGTATCGGTTCTGTTGTAGTAAGACTGTCCTCCCAGGAATTACTTCCTCCGTTTTTTAGGGTGTGTAGGGAGGATTCTCCTAGAATGAAAACTCCCCAAGACTCGATTTAGTCATAATATATTTCAAGGTTGGGGGTAGTGTCGTATCAGTTCTGTTGTAATAAGACTGTCCTCCCAGGAATTACTTCCTCCGTTTTTTAGGGTGTGTAGGGAGGATTCTCCCAGAATGAAAACTCCCCAAGACTCGATTTAGTTATAATATATTTCAAGGTTGGGGGTAGTGAAGTATCGGTTCTGTTCTAATAAGATCGTCCACGGAAGAATGACTTCAGTCTTTTTTGGGTGGGGGGAAGTCATGTTCGTTCATTATTGTCTGTCAGGGGGTTCAGTGTAGTGTATCTTCGTTGACTAGCGAAGAAAGAACGATAGTTCAAGTTTAAAATAAACATGTTTTTTTAAGTGGAAAATTATGAAAGTAATCGTCTTCCATAGCCAGTATATTCATCTATTTTCATACAGATGTCGACTATATTTTTCCAGCAAATTTTCATTAAAGAGTTGCACGTGGACAATGAAACTTGTTATGTTTTTTATGTCATCTAAATAAATACATGAAAACAGTTGTTTGCTCATATTCTAACTATATTGAAATTAAAACGGTTTATGCTAATGTAATTCTCTGTAGTATGATATACATTCGTAGCTCACGATACCATTTCCTTAGGATTACCAGTTTTGTGTGTGAGAAGAGTTTTTGTCACGCTTAAAGTTTCTAATGAATGAATATGTGTTAATAATTTAATACATGCGTTTATTATTTTCTTAAAAATGTGTTACTGTTGTTGTGGTTGTTGTTTATTTTGCTCTTCCTATTCTTATTATCTTCCTCCCACGAGAGCAGAGTAAGGCACAATGTCAATATTAAACGTGGGGAGGATCCACATCCCCCAAAATGGGCACAATAAAATGGAACAAAATATTCAATTATTTCTCGGTCTAGAATGATATCTCTTTCACTGAAAGAGAACATGAAACAAAGTGCAGATTCATTACAGATACTACATTTTGCTCATAGCCAAAAGGCTAAGGAGTTAACATGTTTGTAGTTATGATGATCATGATGATAATGATGATGATGATGATGAGTTGTCATAGAAAAGTAATAAACCTCCTCTACTCCTTTTAAATTACACAAAAACTATTGTTCTTTAATATTTTTACATATTTTTTATTTTTATATAATAAAGGTTAAATATACCTATTTCGAATAACTCAGTAATATAAAAGTGGAATAGTTCACCAATCGACGTTCCACCCTTATGTTTGTTCATTTCATTATATAATAAGTTTAACTGGGGAATTTATTTTAATTTTTATGCTGAAACAAAATACAATTTATCGACGTTTAATATCTTAAACACCATATCTTTTTCTTTTCTTTTTTCCTGAAATACTTAATTTGACAATGTACATACACAGCATATTTCCCCCATATTGGAATATATCAAATAACTCTACAACAATCATCATTATTTTTTTTTTTTTCTAAATTACGAATATGTCAAATGACAATTATTTCTTTGTTTTCTGTAAAGAAGACTACAGCGTCAGTAATTACTGACCGGAGAGTGGGTAGTGTTTTCCTTTTATTACATATGAAGGTCCCAATTTTTTAGTAGAATTGTTGACCTGGCGTAACTCTAAACCATGTTAGTTTACAATAAGTTATACATAACAGGATTTTGAATTCTGAAAGTTTAACACTTATTATAAATAATACCGTAAATAAACAAAAAAATATATCCGACTCCGATTTGCAAAATATTAATATTTCTCACTAGATATAAGAGTGGCATTAAAAATTCCGTATAAGTTAGAATGCATACGCTATAAGGAGGTATGTTACTTTTAAAATACCACAAAAATTGGAATATAATCCGAATAACATAATATTACTAAATCAAAACTGCACGTGATTAGGTCAGTCATTTTGAATACATTAAGAGAACATCTGAATTCAAAACTATGCAACAAATAGTTGTTGTAGTATATGTAACGAGCGAATTGCCTCTCAAAGAGAGAACATAATGTGTGAGACGGTGATCGCATGCCAATTGACAGATACTGCAGTACCTTAAAATATAAATTATAAGGCATAGGAGGATAGTATCAAGATGACAGAGTAAACACTAAATCACACCAACCCCCTAAAAAGAAGGAAAAAGGAATTTACGCTACAACCGTAAAATCATGAACAAATATTATCACAACAGAAAAATTAAAGAAGTACCTAATTGCTGGGATACAGTTTTATAGACTTAATTGAACATTTAGTAAATTAGTCTGAAGATGGAGACAAAAGGCCAATTAAGCATTAAAAGATGGTTATAGTATAGTTTCAACTACAAAAAGACACATAGGAAATGTTCATGATAAATAGTAGTAATAATATCATTTTGGTTTCAACCAAATATAAAGTTTTGGCTTCATATAGCTTTATACTAAATCTATATGAGGAATAGACTCATTTACTACGAATAAAATAAATCTAGAATACTATAAAATATTTCCATATCATGATGTATATATATATATATATATATATATATATATATATATATATATATATCCATATATATATATATATTGATGTAACTTTAGAAAGTAAACAAATTACCCTCAAGTGAGTTAGAATTTTTATAAAGAATTATAGAACATATTAACTATTTGAAGAAAAATTACTGAATGTAAATTTATAAATGTCCGCACAACTTTTAGGGTGTATTAGCTTTGAAGGAAAATAGAAAACGGCGTATTGGTGAGTTCATCCACGTGTGAGTTTGCTCTTTTTCTTTGTTTTCTGTTTAATTATACTTTTTTTCTGATGTTTGTTTTTTTATATTCAAAGCAAGAAAAATAATAATTGTTCTATATTGTTTCACAGGTTTCACGAACGATATCGATACTTCGTCGAATCATCCTCAGGTCTCAAAAGCAAATTAACAAAAAAGTTGGAGAAAGAAGAGAATTTTTAAAAGACAGCAGAGAAACGCGAAGGGCACGGTTACAAATACATCAGAACGTTTTTGAATAAATGAGAAAATGCTGTCTAAATGCACACATACAATATACAGGGTGGGCCAAAATAAGGGTCCTCGGGATCATCATTGGCCAAATCCTGGAGTCGCATAGCGTACTCAAGTCTTTTTTCATTATCTCGAGGTTGAAGTTCTTGAACTAGCTGCACTTTATATGGAAAATATCCTCTTTCTCTTAGTGAAGTGAGCTTCGAGAAATGCCAAGTTCTTTTGATCTCCTCCTTGTGGATGTGGATGCATCCTCCTCCAAACTTCTCTCCAATTCCTCGAAATGTTGAGCTGTTCGTACAGTACGAGGCCTACCACTTCTCGCCATGTCGGATATTCTTTGTTGGTCCCTAAAACGAGCAATAATTCCTCGGATTGCTTTTGCCGAAGGAGAGTTTCTGGTGTTGTAATGACGCCGATAGATGAGTTGAGTCTCCGAAATCGACTCATTGGATTTAAAGTACCACTCTATTATGAGGGTACGTTCCTTAGGGCTAATACGGCTCATGCTTGCTTCGGAAGGGGTCCTTTACTTATTCTAAAAAAAAATTTTTTTTAAATCATTAAATAAAAAAGTTATGAATTTTAAAAAATAAGACACTTATTTTGGCCCACCCTGTATATATATATATATATATATATATATATATATATATATATATATATATATATATATATATATATATATATATATATATATAGTATAAAGAAGCTTTAAGTCATTTTAACCAAAAAAAAAAAAACTAAAATGCAGTTTAAATTTCCTAAATCCACGATATTGCAGACTTAAATTCGTTGGAAAATTCATTAATAAAGAAATAAGTGTATAAAAAAATAAAAGGGGGGGTTAAGTATCTAAGTGTGAAACAAAAACAGTAGACCGTAAGCGTTTAATATTAACACGGGGTCATCAGCTGTTTACCATGTAACTGTTTCGGAGATTTAAAAACAGGACAGTTATGATATTCATGGCTCTCCAATAGTACTGATTACAATACCATTTCCGCAATAATAAAGTGTCGAAATAATTCAGCTTAAAATTTCACTAATATATACATAAATAAATAAATAAATAAATAATAATAATAATAATAATAATAATAATAATAATAATAATAATAAAATAATAATAATATATTACCCTTAAGATGATATGGTAATTGCATATCAAATAACAGTAATATATATATATATATATATATATATATATATATATATATATATATATATACAAAGATGCGCCCACACATTTTATAAGATATTATGTGTCCAGCCGTTGCTCTGTTGATATGTTAGTCCAGTCATTTATTCATGTTAACCTTTGAAATGACATTTTATAACTAAAATCGCATATTACATGTCCTATTTTCGTAATAGCCGCTTTTATTTTAACGTTTTACCGAAAGTTTGAGTAGAAGTTGAGCCTTGAAAAGTGTAAGCAATTGAATCGTGTAAACACTTAAAAATCGTTTACAGATTGTGTTCGTTTTAGTCATGAATGCCACACAGATTTGGTTATATTGCCGTTCAATGTTATGCGGTGTCAGTTTAGTGATCATCTATGTATAAGGAGGTTGGGTCCTGAATGGGCTTCACATTCATCGGATATTCATTTTGAAGATGTTTATGTGAATATAATGCCTTGCTCAATAATTCCTGAATTGAAGAAGGCAATCAGTTCAAGAATAAAGTAGTTGCCGAATATGGATTTTTTTTTCAGATATATTGGCAATAGTGTAGTCGCGTACAAATATATGGAATATTGACCGGCGATAAAACAGAGACTCTTGGACATTCATCACTGAAACTTTGTCAACAAGTCAATAATAGACTGTAGTTCATTTGTGACCACGATGATTCAATTGAAGCAAACATTGTTAATGTTAAAAGAGGTTTAGTGACATTTCCTGGGGACTTATTCGGCATAGTGTCCAAAAAGGCCTACTACCTGTACTAACTGAATAATATCTTGTTCGCGCCGTTAAGACTAAAGTTGTTTATTGTATCGATTCAACAGAACATTTTACTTTTTAAAAACAGCACCGGGTGTTTTATTGAATTATTGACCACACTATATTTAAGAGTATTTCAACTCTGGCACCCTTAATGATGTAACTATGATAAGAGATATTCTATGTCTTCCAATTTCATGGAAGACTTCCGAAGTAAATTGATATCGTAACAATTATGGATGTTCCTAATCTTTTCCATGAATAAAAGTATTAAAATGTTGTTATACTGACAGTTATGGTGTTATAACTGAATCAATCGTTGAGACATAAATAATTAATATAATTATATCAAAGCTATAAATATTGCATTCGTTTTTATGCAGAAATAATTCCTACAACCTCTCGCTCATAAAACGTTCTATGGCTGATATACAATCTAAAAGGGATTAATAGTCACATAAAAAAGATTCCCTAGCGGTACATAATATTTTAGTGTCACTGTAGACACATTTTCTATTGTAGATAAATAGCTGTACTTTCATTCTTGTTACACTTTATATATTTTTTTAACATTCCAGTTTTTTTACCAAGTTTTACTAGAAACAATTAAAAGTTAATATATTTATTTTTGTATCGTTTGGTAATAAATTATACCAATTTTCTATACGATTATAACTTATCAATTGTTAAGTTAATGCCCTTTTTATTATTTAAAGTTACATTTAATAATTACAGACTCATATAGTAATTTAATTGGTATACCAAAGTATTGCACTAAATTGTTATGTTATTATGATGATGCAGCTCAAGTCGAATACTGCTGCCACATCTAGGTAGGTGTCGATCAGAGAATTATTTATGTATTAACATTAACGATCTGTTCTGAAACCTAATGCCACTTTAACACATGAGAAATATTGATGGCCTTGTTTTAATGTATCGATATTTTCATGTAAGGTGTTCGACTGAAAACCAAATTTGATTTTTTTCTGTGCAAATAATTAACTTCTGAAGCTTGATTTGAATACCATATACTTATATACTTATATAAATAAACACACATACACACATACACCCCCCACACACATACATATATATATATATACATATATATATATATATATATATATATATATATATATATATATATATATATATGCGTATGTGTGTATTTATGTAAGTATATAAATACACTCACGACATCGTGATATGGGAGAAAAAAAAAGAAAGTAGCAACCATAGTTTAATTCAGTGTCCATAATAATGCAGGATTAAACAGAGCTGAAATGGAAAATATTACGAAATGCCAAGGTATTATGTACGACATGAAAAGTAACTGGAACCAGGAATTGTGGGAGCAATAGGAGTAATGAATAATGATTTCTAAATATATCAACCCAAGTGGTCTTTGAGGGATCTATTTACTCAACCGAAAACCCATCCCAGACTAATCATTATATTGGTTTGGTTGGTAACAACTTCAAGGAAATATTCTACAACCATAACCTCTGCTTCAACAACCCTAACCACCCTGGCTAAACTGGACTATCACTACACTACCACAAAATAAAAACAAAAAAAGAAACTCCTATAATAAAGTGGGAAACCATGAAAAAATCTAGCACATGCAAATCAATGAACTCACCATGTAGATTAAGTCTAAAGTAAAAACTGGAAATTATCCATTTTAAAGACAAAAATAAATGTCTATTAACTGTAAGCATAGTAGGCTCTA
The DNA here is from genome assembly GCA_963556195.1 of Sepiola atlantica. NCBI lineage: Eukaryota > Metazoa > Mollusca > Cephalopoda > Sepiida > Sepiolidae > Sepiola > Sepiola atlantica. The sequence continues at coordinate 38,588,243 of OY744555.1, forward strand.
CCTCCCTAGCAAACCCCATACTCCACCTTAACCCTACACCAACCCCTCGCATATAAAAATGAATCTTTACATTTCTTTCTTCTAGATCCCTCTTTATACATTTACCTCACCGCTCCCCATTATACACTACCTCAAAACACATTACGACTCCTTACCTACCCACCCAAATTTATAAACCAACCCCAACACCAGAAAATCCCCGCGAATCTATAGATATACAACCACCTCACCGAACCATCAATAACATCAAATCTCTTAGTATTACCTATAATTGTCATCCTCAAAAACCTATCTGTCATACTACCACCAAGAAACAATTCTACCAAAAGTATCTCCCACTTAAACTCATAACCGTGATAGCTGTAAACTCTGATATCACTTAGATTAATCTAATTTCAATTACTTAATCCTTTGAAATACTACAATCTGATTACCACCTTGATCATTTAGTATACTTATTATGCCCATTAACCTTGCGAGTAGAGGGGTTAGTATTATCTTTATTATTACTATTAGTATTGTCATTATGACTATCCTAAGTATTATTGGCATTGTTATTATTATTATTATTAATACTAAAAGTAGTATAACCACTTATCTTCTTTTATTTAGTAATTTTATTAATATTAATTTTATTATTAGTATATATACTTACAATTAACAACTATTATCACAACGAGAATTACTACTATTACTGATAGTAATATCATTATAAAAGCATAACTAGTAATATTATTGGATAATGACGACTAATGAATATAGAAATGGAATGCTAATATGGCATTTAATACCCTAACTAAAATTATCAAACATTTTTATACGATAACCACCAAAAATATGCGACAATCTTTTTATTTTTATTTTCATTATATAGAATAAATTCAAACTTATCCCACTCTCTGCTCCAGTTAAGATTAAGGTCACAATAACCCAGACACTTACCCAATTTCTTAAAATATCCCCGTTAGAATCCCCCCCCCTCTTTTCCTTTCTGTTGATAAGGCCAGTAGGCAACTACCGCTTATCTGGTTACAGAATATTTAATTTTAGTGTTGTTAACTAAAATGTACCTTGAATCAGATAGAGGGCATTTCTGTTTTTGTAATGTTCGTAAAGTGAGCTAGAGTTTACAAGATGCATGGTGGAACGGCAGTATAGGGTAGTGCTGGTAAAGCCAATGTAGCTATTAGTAAAATTAACAACATTACATATGAAACCGATGGTTACATTTTAAAATGCTTAACGTAATTCGATGTGGTTCTATTATGTCATCCAGCGTTGCTGAATTTAAATCGTTTACAACTTCTAGGAACAATAAGTAAACAATTCTATGCGCGTTTTTTTGTGTGAAAATAAAGAGGAACCCGCACTATCTTGGAAAAGAAGGAAGTGCTTTGCATGTCGTATGCAGATTTAAAAATGGATTCTTTTCTCATGTGCAGGTGTTTATGTGATTTGCATATGTGGATATCTGATGAGATAAACGAATAGCAGATAGTGGGGTGCACGAAGTTCGGTTCGATTGAATTACAGTCAAAACTCTTTTTTTTTGTAATCTTATTCTTTTTCTGGCACAATTAGTTAAGAAGCTATCTCGGCTTAAAATAGACAGCCGTTTTGACCTAAAGATAATTCCTGAGTGTGATGGGACTGGAGCAGTCGTTTAATTGATTGAGCAGGTGGACATAGTGTGTCACTTATCTGGAGTGAAGCGGCTTGAAAATGGCATCCCACTTCGACTAACTGCGGGGGCATTCGCAGTTTACCACCAACTAACTCAAGAAGAAAAATGCGATGCATCACGAATTAAGGGAGCTCTATTTGCCGATAACAGATTTACAGCGTATGAGAAGTTAGACGCACGTGTATAGCGTCCGGGTGAGACTGTAGTAGTATATTTGGCAGATCTGCGGAAACTGACAGTCCTATTTAGAGGAATACCAGATAATGTGCTCGTGTGTGGGTTTGTACGGGGGCTTACCAACCCTGTAAAAAGGCTGTTGCGGTCCTCCTCTAGGGTGGACGATATGCTTTTAGAAGAGTTGTTGGCTCGAGCTCGAGCATTGATGAAAGACAATGCTGAAGTGGAGGAACCAGTTGGGGCTGCAACAAAGCCTACTCGAATCACTGAACCACCTGTGGGCATAGGGCAATCTTATTATACATGTTACAAATGCAACTGCTCTAATCATTTGGCAATATACTGCATGCAAAGGAGGCAGACTACCCGTCAACGATGTTATCGGTGCAACAAGACTGGTCATCTTGAAACGAAGTTGGGGACAAGACATCATCGCCAGCCTATTCCCCAGTCAGAATGTGAACTCGGCGCTACCTGTCATTACCATCTATGGTGATGATGCACCATGTTTGGCTATCATTGACACTGGATGTTCACGTTCTATCTTGAGTGCAAAGCTATGTCGGTCTTGGTCAAAGCAGAATATTATGGTAACTACATTAACCGGCGCTACGCAGATCTGCTGCGGAAATGTTACCATTAGGATTCATACATAGACTGGTGACGTTGCCACAATCAAGTTGCTGATTATGCAAGGTAAACCTCTTGATTTCGATATGTTACTTGGCATTGACGACATTAAAGAACTCGGTGGCGTTCGCATCATACAATCCGAAAGTGTGGTGTTTGGAGAGGCACAACCGATCTGCGCAGCACTTTGTATGAACAAAGCTGATTTTGTTGCCAAATTTGACGAACGAAAGAAAGTGTGGGTTGCAGCATAGAAATGAGCAGCGGGTTGTGCACCAGAGAAACTAGAAACTCGGATTTCTGAATATGCAATTTCTAATGAATTAATGGAAGATTATGAATGCGAGTTTCAGACCTGGATAAACAACGGTTGGTTGTTGCCATATAATCAGGAGGAGGTTGGCCCCCAAGGGACTAATACCACTGATGACTGTGCTACAAGCCGATAAAAATAAGGTGCGCCCTGTGATGGACTATCGTGAATTAAACACCTATGTTGATGCATTCACTGGCGATGCAGATGTTTGCGCAGAGAAAATGCGAGAATGGAGACAGCAAGAAGATAAGGAGAGCAACGTCGGCATATATTGATGACATATATATTAATGAGGATGTGGCGTCGGCAGAATCGGTAAGGAAGCATCTGGACATGTACGGACTTACTAGAAAGGACCCAGAAAAACTGAAAAATAGTGGGATTAGAAATTTGGGCAGAGCATGGGTAACTGCGATGTCGGCGAGGAACCAGTACTGTGGATGCGCCGAGAACTATGACATGAAGATGTATCTTCTCAATGTGTGGCAAACTGGTGGGGCACTTTCAGGCTGTATTAAACGTTACGCTACAACTGTTACACAGAACTGGGATGACAAGGTAAGCAATACTCCACTGGAGTGTATGATAGCAGATACACTTGCCCCTGTAAAACAATCAGATCCCGTCCGAGGAAAATGGTGCGTGGCCACAAAGGAACTGAATGTGTGGGTGGACGCAATCTCGCTTGCTTTGGGAGTAGCTCTAAATGCCAGTTGAGCCATCATCGAGGATGCAAGCTGGTTGCGACCAACAAAGGATACCCAACATATAAACGTGGCAGAGCTGGATGCCGTGCTAAAAGGACTAAACCCTGTCACTCAAATGAAATGCCAATGTGTTACACATAAACACAGACTCTGGGTGTGTGTACCACTGGATGACCAATGCGCTCACGGGGAGGTCTCGATTGAGCACCAAGGCTGCAAGTGAGATGCTCATAAGGCGGAGACTGGGCACGATAATCTCACTTGTGCAAGAGTACGACATTTCGGTTTATATAGTACTGGTAACATCTGGCCAGAACCGAGCAGACTCCCTGACGAGAGTTCCACAACAGTGGCTCAATGATATAAAGAGAGAGATTGAACCAACACAGCCACTGTGTGCTTTTGTCACAGGAAACCTGAAGCCAACACAGCTGAAATAAATTCATCGACGTAGTGAAAATCCTGGAATCAGGCAAACATTATATTTTGTGCGTAGAATCGACCAGTCTGTGTCTAAAGCGGCAGTAAAGGCAGTTATTCGGAATTGTGAGGAATGCCATACAATAGACCCAGCTCCAGTTCAATCGAAAAAGGGAGGAACCGGGTTTGCAGGATGTATGGAACCGGCTAGGCATGGACATCACACCCTACAATGGTTGCCATTTTTTGAAACTGATCGATTGTGGACCCACACGGTTTTCAATCTGGCGGCCACGCTGTGCATACCGACACTCAGGAAATAGTATTATAGAAAGGTGTCATAGGACAGTGAAGAGAATTGCTGCACGAAAGAGCTGTCCTGTTATGGAGGCTGTGTATTGGTACAACGTGACTCCTAAGGATGATGTGTCCGCATCATCAGCACCTGCCAATTTGTTGTACTCATACAAGAGCAGAGTTAAAGAAGTCAATGTTGTGCCTCATCCGAATCACCATGAAGTCTCTGCACTTTATAAAGAGGGGGGCACAGTTTGGGTGAAAAATGCACAAGGACGTTGCACGTCGAAATTCAGACCAGGGAGTGTCACTGGAGTAATAAGTCCACAATCGGTGGTCGTCAATGGCACGCCTCGACATGTAGGAGATGTGCGCCTACGTCTCAGTTTAGCACCGGTAGTGGACGACAATGATAACACATCATCAGAGTGAACTGAATGGAGAGAACCAGATTCCAATACAAGTAGTACTGGTTCTGAATCGTAAAGTAAGGGAGAGGACAGACGTTCCTTGGTTGAGCTGCTTTATTCCATTGCCAATTCAGGTCCTGGTACATCTGATGTAAGAGATGAAGAAATAACTGTCCCACTACGGAGAAGTACTAGGATAAAGCGACCAGCCACCATCTGTCACTTGTGTGATCATACGATTAGGGAGGAGTGTGAAAATAAAGAGGAACACTCACCAAAATAAAGAAAGTGCTTTGCATGTCGTATGCAGATTTAAAAAGGGCTTCTTTTCTTAGGTGCACGTGTTTATGTGAGTTGCATATGTGGATATCTAATGAAATAGAGTAAGAAGACAGCGGGAATGAAGGGAAGTGATTTTGGATTGGAGAGAGAAAGACAGTAAAAACATTTAGAGAAAAAATCAGAAAGTGGTTGCACGAAATTCGGTTCGGTTGAATTACAGTCAAAACTTTTTTCTTGTAATCTTATTTTTTTCTGGCACAATTAGTTTACACTCCGCCGTCGTTTAACAATTATCTTTTTTATCCAGTTTTTTTGTTCATTTGCTTTTGATAAAAGGATTCGACGAATAATCGAAAACCTATGTAACATTTATATATTCTTTTTGATTTTGATACAAAAAAGACCATTAGAAAAAAAGGTATAATTAAACAGACGAATTCTTTTATTTCAAACAATGTTTTATATATATATTATATATATATATATAAGTTTTCTGTTATAGTCTTTCTTAAGCGCCATTGAGCGAATACACACTCATTCAGTTACGTATCCCTAGCTTAGCAGTTATAAGAATAGTTTTCCCTATGTAAATACATTTTAGTGCATCCTGTCGCCCCGATCGGTGGGGGGGGGGGGCGTATATCATTTTTTTTTTTTTAATTTTTATTATTACTTATAGTAAAGTAATCTGTGTACGCGTTTCATAGTTTTACTAATCCTAAACACCACTCGGGTTTGCCAGAGTCTCGAAACCACTACCACAATGCCCGTTGTCTAGCAACTTACCACTGGGCCGGAACCCCTGTCAAATTATGTAAGTGATTTTTAGTGCCTTAAATCTATTTTCTGTTGTTATTGTTTTACTTAAGTTCTGTTGAGCGAATAAACACAACCTCAATTGCCTATCGCTACTTCAGCGGTGATATGAATAGTTTTCCCTTTTTAAATACATTGTACTACATATATATATATATATATATATATATATATATATATATATATATATATATATATCTGGTTCATTTTATATTTCAATAATTTATTTGTCGCAAAAACATAACATTTTTGTGAGATGTATTTTTTCTCTCTGTTTCATATGCATTTGGCAAACTACGTTGTTATATTAACATCATTTCTGCAACACTACTAAATCATCAAAAAAATTGACAAAAGGTAAAAAAGTTATTTGATCCAAATATCTTGAAAAAACTACACTATACAGTGGTTACTTTTTGGGCAAAACCAAATAAAAAAAAGAAAATACCTAAGTAACATGTGGGGAACTCACTAGTGCGCCATTCTTTATTTTTCTCAGTTCAGACTAGTACATCCTAAACGTAGTGTGGATATTTATAAATCTTAATTTAGTAATATTTCTTAAAATAGTAAATACTTTCTATCATTTATTTACAAAAATTCGAATTCACTTGATAGTAATTTTTAGTTGGTTAAAGTTCCATCAATTAATCTGCAAATGCCTATTTAGGTCATTTAAAAATGCAGCAGAAAGGTTTTAATAGACTAAAGAACAACAAGTGACTAATATTTTTTCCACATATTATCCAGTCGAAAGCTCAACACATAACAGCTGCAATCTTATATCTTAGATGGCATGTGTCTGTAGTGGTATTGTAATGTATAATTTATTTGTATTTGTTGCAGCCATATTCGTCCTCTTTGTAATAACAATCGTTGTAATTATTATTAATATCAGCACAAAATCATTTAAGGTTAAACAATCTTCTCGGCATTTCTTTTTCTTTTAAAGTATACCCTATGCGGCATAATTCGTTCTTTGGTTGACAGTAAACGATTTCACATCGGGAATTGTAGGCAACTTTTCCTCGCACGAAATCTCTCTTTTTGAAAGAAGATGATTATTTTATCAGCTTATTCGCTATGTGTCACTGGAGACTTCCCGTCGGTTACACGACAACATTACACGTTCCTCTCAATCTACTCATTAACTATGAATTGTTTTGTTTTCATTTTTCTGCTTAATATTTCTTAATAGTATTAAGTCTGGCAGACATTTATTATTGTAAAGTGAATATAATTATTACAGTTAATTATATAGATTGCTGTTGCATGTATCTTGAACGCTTAACGGGGCCTCGCAAGTATATAAGTAAAATAAAATAAATTACTTGCTTTGCATCACAGTTAGAATAAATATAGAGAGATTCAAAGTACGTGTGATCACATTGAAGCGATACAATGCGTAATTCTGTCGCATTTTAAAGCATGTTCGTCGCGCTGAGCGCATGGTTACGATACCAGAGTTCATGATGCGGGTTCAAATTATCTTACCAGCGATATGGTTACATAATTCCAAACTAAAGAGGTTAAAAAACGCAAAAATATAGGGATATGAATGCATTCTTGTTTCTACCTAAATTTGAAATGTTTGTGTCTTGAAACAAATTTCTCGGTTATACGTAAGATGTCGCTTACAGTTTCTCTAGACACACTGACATTCTGTAGTACAGAAAAATAATCTCATATATATATATATATATATATATATATATATATATATATATATATATATATATATATAGTAAGCTATGGAAATATTTTATGGCAATTTAGCTACACAGAGAGGTGTCCACGTTTCATCCCCGTGGGGAATCTTCAGGCTAAACATGCATTTTTAGCCTTAAGATTCCCCACGGAGATGAAACGCGGAAGCCTCTGTGTAGCTTAATTGCCATAAATATATGTTCATATCTTACTACCTTGTTCTACTTACGTATCGAGAACTGATGAAGTAAATACTGACAATTGATACATAAAAAAGTATATCTCCTTATAAAGTTTGATGTGGATACGAACGGGAGTTGTAAGGGAATATCTGACAATAATTTGTTGTTAACCTCCCAGTGAGTCTTTGACAAAACAATATTTATAATTATGTTTTAAATTCATTGTCGCACGTGTACCCATATTTTAATTAACATTTTAAAATATAATAATAATTTCACACGTTTTCGCCTATCAGTAATTATTTTCTCAATCTAAAACATATTTCGAGATTTAAATAATTGTTCATTTTATTTTCACCTATTTATATCATTGTAAAGAGAAATATATAGTATTCAAATTTAAGTATGGTGTATTCTTTATTTACATATTAAACTTATTTATTGTCTGTAATAGCTGAATTATGAATACACGAGTGTATGCGTGTTTAAATCGCGACTAGGTTACAATGTGGAAAACATCTTAATAATTTGTGACGAACGTTAATATAAATACGATTAGTATACTAAAGTGTTGTTATTTAACATTTAATATGCAAGTAGTTTTTTTTTATCATAGTACGTTATGCAAGTTTATTCCAAAAGTAAACACCGTAATAGATAAAGGAAACATATAACAGGGGTAGTCTGTGTTATGTCGAATATTTTCGTATTAATTATGACGTAAGTTTAATTTCTTTGAAGGTTATGATCGAATCGTGTTTCTTTATTACTTCCCACCGCGATTAGGTATAACTTTACATAATGGAAGTAAAGTACGTTTATTATTACAAGATCAATTAGACATTTGACCAAGAATGGACTGCACACGCACACAATCTTGAGCCTTCAAAAATTAATCCTTGGGCTCATCTTAAATAATTTCGAGAACCTGCAGGCTATTCCGGAATTAAATAGGGCTATCACACCCTAAACAAGAGCAGTGTCAAAGAGAATTCGAAAAGAATGATTGACAATTTCGCACATCTTATCCAGGTGTGCATATCATTGAACGGAAATACAACGAAAAGATTGGTCATCCATGAAATTTAGTATAATCTGATGTTTATATTTAAAAAATATGTTGGGTTTGTAGAACGGAATTATTTGACTACTTCTCTTGAATCACGCTAAATTCATTCTTTTTGATCTTATTTAATATAGTATAACTATTTTCATTTTGGATATTTTTTGGGGGGGGATTTAACTGATAATGGAATATATGTGAAGCGTTCTCACAACAATGATTTACAGAAGTTTATGCACACCTATTTACAAGGTTGTATTTCTTTAATTTCATGATAATAATTAAGTGTGCATGTTTCAATGACACCAGATATCTATTGTTCTCTCATTTATGTATGATTTGTTGTTTTTGTTAATTGTAAAATTACCAATAGTAAGGCGTTTGCTTTCTGTTAACGAGATAGATTTTTAATGTTTTCTTAATATTAAAACAAATTCTTAGGTATTTTTTTAGTACATAATGTTACATTATAATGATCAGAAATACGTTTTTAAAGCATAACTCATATTTAACACCTAAATATTTCACACATCAAGATAACACTTTAACGTTTTAATTAAATCAGATATACGTTAATTAAATCAATCGCATGAACTTGTTAATGATTCAAAATGATGAATGATATGTAATAATGGGCGTAGTTACATATGAACAACGCTATTATTATATTATATAACTCCTGTTTTAAACAGATAAAAGAAAATATTATTTGCTAAATCCAACTATGATTAGAATGAAACTTAAATATATATTGTAATATAAGAAAATCAGAGGCCGGAATTACATAAATAAACGCTTCAGTTAATTTATTCCAGCAGGTTGCGCGTCAATTTGATTCATCTCTAAAACATATGCGATATTTTGAAAAAAATAATCTTATTCTTAGTCTCTGTCAGCGAGGCAAACAATCTGTTAAATTAAATGAGGATAGCCAGAACAATTACTACGACCTTATTGACATACTTATTCACAGTAACTAAACAACGGCAAGGTTATGTACACTAACTCTCAACATAGCCGAATGATCGCACACACAATGCAACACACTTATTCGTACAGTCAGACTTTTCATAAATGCAATCACTATTTTTGTTAAGATTAATTAATTATTTTAATTCCAATCCTTCTATAAGAAGAAGAGTTTAACAGTATGCTAAAAACGGTATTAGTTTCGCACACACAACGTTATACCAAATACAACGACTGAGAACTGTGGATATTGCTACTATATATGCATACTAGACGATGAAACGATAAACTACATAGAGAATAACACGTGCGCTACGCAGATTACTGCTACTCCCATGAATTCGCTTTTTACAGTGTTAAATACGATGCTCATACTTCATCTTACTTGAAAATTGGGATACACTTTTGTCATCATTAAAGTCTTCATCATGTTGTTAATAACACTGTGTTGCCATTGATGGCAATTTTGTACCTCATTCTGCAATATCGGTTCATCCGTTTGTGTTGTGTCTTCTTTTAAATTAGAAAAAAATGTTCATTAGAATAATGTTAGGTGTCGGTTTTATCTTGATCCTGTTTACTCCTTGGAAAACAAAGATAAAATTTACGTCGATCAAATGTGTTCGTCCAAACAAGAAACGAAACGACTATTTTATTCATTTCCTAAATTTATCTGAAACTATTTTTCATGAATCCGTTTAATGCAGTGTTATAAAACTATTATATGTATTATAGATGACCCAAAGAATGTGTTTGGACGATGGCCAGCATACAAAAGAATAATTATTTCTCATAGAAATAAAACACGAAAGAGCTGTTTTTTGTCAGAGATATTGGTAAGGTGGTCTACATTATGCCCGATCATAAAAATGTCGAACTAATGGTTTGAACAAAACTAGATTATTATTATCTTGACCGTTTGCCAAGCTGTGCAGAGGGCGGCAAACTCTATTTGCGTTTGAATTATTTATTATTTATTACTGATGTTAATATGTGGATGAAGCAGCGAATACATAGTTACCATTTTCTCTTGGTGCACTTGATATCCAATTCCATTCCCACCCGGGCACTTCACTCTTCTCCGGCTCACTTAGTGTACAAGCATTTACACTTTCTTCTCACCAAGCTGCCAGTTAGAAAGGTCTTAGTTTCCCTTTACCTTGTTAACATATGTATATACATTCCTTTTTCGATATTTACCTCTTATATAAGTAGTTGTTTACCTCCTCTCCACAAGGTTAGGCACAAAGCCAGTTTTATCTTACTCCCACAAGTAAGATGTGACCCAAAGTCAGGTCGGGAAAGTGGAGGTTGAAAAGCCAGCGCCCGAGAAGGTGAGCACTCTGGCCATTGAACATTGCCTGGGCAGCCCCGTCGGCATTCCCCGGTAGGGGCGCCTCAAGCAGTAAGCAATTCACTTACCCTCCCCAAAGAGGGGAGGCAAAGTCTGAGAGGGTGGACCTCCTAGAACTGCACAGGACCGACCCATAGACCGGCGTAAATCAAGCTCCGAAGGCCAATACAATACCAATTTATTGGGTGTAGTATCCATCGGAACAGATACTACACTTTTATCTTAGCCAAAATGCTTGAAACTCGATCAGTTAAATTTGAAACAGAATGTTGAATGATTAATCACGGATATGTTATAGAAACATTTTACGTATGTAATATTTTGTTTTAAAACAGTATTTGTGTCAGTCTGTCACGATTAGGCTTAAAATATAATCATTACTAAGACTAGTAATGATTATATTTTAAGACTAGTAATGATTCTATTTCAAGCCTAATCGTGACTAACTGGTTACATTTATATTTACATCGCAAAACACAGTTAGTTATTCAATTAAATAACCTATTTTCTAGATATGTCTCATTTGAGTTTAAGATAATATATGTGTTCATCTGCGAAGATTAAGTGTGAAATAGCATTATAATTTGCTTATTAGGTATAAGTTATAAACTACATTTTTATCGATTCTTCATGTTAAAATTTGAAATATCATGTGTGAATGTCTGTAATCAATAATTTTGACATATGATTATTCTTTGTGTATTTTTAAATTTCAAATAGCATTTTTGTGTTCTGCCAAATTTAAATTTCGCTATTTAAACGCTATTCGAAATTATTTATTTTGATAATATATTTATTTAGATTATGATCATGATGTGTACCTTGTGCTTTGACAAAATGATACCAAACAAACACATGTTATTAGTATTTTGGAAATTTTCATCGCTAACCGCGCATATTGAAATACAGCATCTTAATAATATCCGTTATCTGTCTTAGTTCTCTGGTTATTCCCAAGGGCTGCCACACGATGCCTCAAGTAAATCAAACAAACATTGTCAAACACTTCTTTCAGTCTCAAAATTTTGACAGGTGCTAAAACATAATGACATCGATTTCCGTCAATCAAAATTCGCCAAATATACAATGAAAATGTCTCTTTCGTATTCTAAGACCATAAAATTGAATGACAGTTTTATTTATTCGTTGTATTCTATAGAACTGGTTAATATGAAGCATCATAGGAAAATACTGACAATCAAAAATAACATTTGACCGTGTTTACGTTTCAACTAGGAATTATAAATTTCGCTCAGTTTCTATTAGACATTACATTACACGCTAATATATATATATATATATATATATATATATATATATATATATATATATATATATATATATGTATATGTATATATACACATATATATATATATATATATATATATATATATATATATATGAGTAAACCTATGTAAACATACACACCTTATAATGTGATTATAATAAAATATCACAATAAACAATACTTTTTGAAAAACTGTATTTTCATGAATAATTCTTGCTTTAATATTTGATTATAACAAGCTTGTAAAGTATCTATCTTTACATTTGTGTTATTATTAAATTATGTCACATGATGATAACTTACTCCCGATAATTCTATCATGCTAGTATTTAATATAACATGATTATTGTATAATATTTGATGAAAATATATGATTATAATTATCAAAATAATTTCTAAACATGGCGTAAATACTGGTGGAGATATATAAATAATTTCGGTTTTTACTTTTAAATTTCCCATATATATATATATATATATATATATATATATATATATATATATATATATATATATATATATACATATATATATATACATATATATATATACATATATATATATACATATATATATATATATATATACATATATATATATATACATATATATATATATATATATATATATACATATATATATATATATGTGGTGTGGTGGAGTTATCTACAGGTCTGCGTGATGCGTCTAGTGTAACAGTGGAGCGTACTTGTAGTTGCATGTGCTTCCTACTCTGACTCTTTGCTTAGCCGCCAGATAGCCCACTAGCTGAGCGAAAAGGGAGCCTAGTGAGTAAGTCTCCCCTGCTGGTACATAGCCTATCCCCAGACAAGACTCTAGTCTGACCTCCCCGTGGTACACTATGGTAACTGGGCGCCTTGCGGCCCCAGGCTAATAGACTAGAGATCTCGGAGTAGGTTAGAACCCCAGAGGTGCAGTGTGCAGGGCCTGCTGACATGCAGATATGTCACGGCGCTCACCAATCTAACCCACTGGTCTGTATCTATATATGTATGGACATATATATATGGTGCCGGGTTATGAAAATTCCCAAGATAGTGTCTGGGGGCGCGTTAATACCACTGGGCAAGATACCTCCCTTAGTCTTTGTTAAGACAGGTATCTAGGAGATGGAAAACTCTGATGTTAAACCTGAGGTCTTTTCTTGCTTAATCTGTGGCGATTTTTCTGTACCGACTTGGGTTTATGAAAAGGTCCAAAAAGTGTGGATAGTATTTACACAGGCTTTCACCACTATAAACAAATCTTTTGTGTGGGTTTCTTGACAACTTAAGTTTATACCAAAGTCCTGCACACAAAAAAAAAGTCCACAGGCGATAGGGTAAGGCGACGGGAACAGGTAAAGGATATTACTGGAAGTTCTTAGCTCGATCTCTACACTTTGGCGACTGGTGGGTGATGGCCGTTCTGCCCAAACATTTGAGCAATTGTGCAGTCCGTGTTCTCTATCGGTGACAAAGCAGCCCTGTTTAGGGATAGCACTGCTTTGCCTATGCTGGGGAGGGAGCGATAAAAGGAGCCCTAAACATATGCTTGCTCATCATTACCCTTGGCAGCCAACTGCAGCTGTCTGGATATCCAACATGCAGTCCCAATAACAGAAGAAGTAAAAACTTTCATTTTGGATCTTGGAATGTCCGTACTCTACTTGACAATGATACTCAGCCAGAACGTAGAACGGCTCTTGTCGCACTTGAGCTTAAAAGGTTTGACATCGATATTGCCGCCCTTAGTGAAACTCGCCTGGCTGGAAATTCACAACTGACAAAAGAAAAGGGTGGTTATACCTTTTTCTGGAGTGGCAAAGGCCCAGAGGAGCCTCGATATTCTGGAGTAGGATTTGCTATCAAGTCCAATCTTGCAAAGTCATTGCCGACCCTTCCTAAGAGGTGTTCGGATCGCTTGATGACATTAACCCTTAATCTTGAATGTGATACCCGTGCTATTTTAATTAGTTGTTATGCTCCCACGTTGAACAGACCAGAGCAGGAGAAAAATGATTTTTACCAGCAACTAAGAGAAATTATCACTAATGTTCAGCACAAGGACAAACTTATTCTTTTGGGTGATTTTAATGCACGTGTGGGTGTGGATAGTACATCATGGCGTGGTGTTCTGGGTCATCATGGCGTTGGTCGTATGAATGGGAATGGTCTTCGTTTGTTGTCTCTTTGTGGAGAGCTTAATCTGTGCATTACCAACACTGTATTCCAGCAGAAAAACTCCCACAAGACTACATGGATGCACCCTCGTTCTAGGGATTGGCATTTGATTGACTACATCATCACCAAGAGACGTGACCTTGGGGACTTTCGTATCACTCGTTCGTTCCATACAAGTTGCTATCTTTCAGATCATGCCTTGCTTCGAAGTAAAACGTCTTTTCGTTTACAGCACAGACGAGTGGAACGCTCCTCTGTCCCTAAACAGATAAACATTCTACCATTAAAGAATACCGTTCAGCGGGCAGCACTGTCGGCCCGTCTTGATCGCTCATTGGATTCTGTTGAAATAACCGATGATATCGAATCTTCCTGGAAATCCTTGCGGGACGTAATTCACACATCTGCATTGGAGGTTTTGGGATAACCTGTCCGTAAACATCAGGACTGGTTCGATGACCAGAATGTTGAGGCCCAAGAGTTGATCAATGAAATGCATAAGGCTCATAAAACCTGGATTGATGATAAGAACTCAACACTAAAGAGGAAATTGTACAAGGAATGCAAAAGTAAAGTCCAGAAAGCATTACGGCAGATAAAAGAGGCATGGTGGTCCTCACATGCCAAATTAATGCAAGAAGCATTTGACAGAAGAGACTTGAAAGTTTTTTATGAAGGTATTAAGAAAGTTTTTGGACCGCACGAATCTGGCGTTTCTCCCGTATCTGCAAATGATGGCACCCTGATAAATGATAGAGCGGATATATTGAATCGCTGGAAGGAGCACTTCGAAGCGGTCCTAAACAATACTTCCACAACTGATGAAGAAATAATTTCATCTATCACTGAACGACCTGAGATTCCTGAACTCTCCTTCCTTCCAGCAATACATGAAGTTTTCGTTGCTATTAGGCAAATGTCGTCAGGCAAAAGGTCAGGGAAAAACACCTTACCTCCTGAGGTGTTTAAGTACGGTGGCCAGACACTAGTGAAGAAGCTGCACAGTCTCTTTGTGAAGATCTGGCAAGGTGGAAATGTCCCTCAGGATTTCAAAGATGCATTAATTCAACACTTGTATAAGAATAAAGGCAATAGAAACATATGTTACAACCATCGAGGCATCTCACTTTTGTCAATTGCAGGGAAGGTCTTGGCAAGGCTTATTCTCAACAGAATAATTAAACATCTTGTTGATGATATCTATCCCGAATCTCAGTGCGGTTTCCGTGCTGGTCGGGGTACTGTCGATATGATATTTTCCCTCCGCCAGGTTGCCGAGAAAGTTCGGGAAAAGAACGAGGAGTTGTATATGGTTTTCATTGACCTTACAAAGGCCTTTGACACAGTAAACCGCGAAGCCCTCTGGAAAGTGTTGGACAAGCTGGGAATACCTGACAACATGCTGAATGTAATTATTTCTTTTCATGATGGAATGAAGGCATCGGTTGTTTCAAATGGAGAGGCTTCAGAACCTTTCAATGTGACAAATTGTACCAAACAGGGTTGCATAATGGCACCTGTGCTATTTGCTTTGCTCTTTTCAGTTATGCTGAGATATGCTTTCGCTGATATAGATACTGGGGTGAAGTTTAAATTTAGAACAAGTGGTGGTCTCTTCAACCAGCAACGTTTCAAAGCTAAGACCCTTCTTCGACAAACTGTCATCAGGGATCTTTTGTTTGCAGATGACGCTGCACTTTGTGCAACATCTCGGGAGGAAGCGCAACTGATCTTGGACAGGTTTTCGGCTGCTTGCAAGGCTTTTGGTCTGACAATCAGCATCAAGAAAACAGAAGTGATTCACCAACCTCGCCTCATACCTAAACAAGTTCAGGGTGTGAAGCAACGGCCACCAGTAAAGCAACGACTACCAGTACACTGTTTTCCAGATATTCCAAGTGGACGGTAAAGATCTGAAATATGTGGAAAACTTCACTTATCTTGGGAGTAAGATAAATTGGAGTGCCTCCCTTGATGACGAAATCTTTAACCGAATTGCGAAAGCAACCACTGCCTTTGGAAAACTGAGTCATCGGTTATGGAAGGACAGGGGGATAGGTTTGAGAACAAAAGTACTTGTGTATCGAGCAGTTGTGCAAACATCCCTGCTTTATGGATCGGAATCATGGACAGTCTATCGCAGCCACATTCAGAAGCTTGATGTCTTTCACAAAAATTGCCTTAGAACGATTTGTTGTGTCACCCTAAGAAATCGGATGTCTAATGCGGACCTATTTACATGCTGCGGTATTGGCGGAATTGAAAGCTTTTTGATGCAATCACAACTGCGTTGGGCAGGACATGTCTTACGTATGGAAGATGATAGAATACCAAAGCAACTGATGTACGGCGAGCTCAAGAGTGGAAGGCGAAATGTGGGTCGACCGCTGCTTCGCTTTAGGGACAAGTTGAAGATGAATTTGACATCTATCAATATTGCTTATCGTGATTTTGAACAGCTTGCTTCTCGACGGAAGGAATGGCGATCTGACTGCCAGAGGGGCATCAGGCGGTTCTCTGTAACTGCCATTGATCAACAGCGCGAAAGACGCGAAAGAACAAAAACGTCTACAAGTATCCCGGCCGATTTTTCTCAAGATCTTCCTTCTTGCATCCATTGCGGGCTGGTTTGCAAATCTCTCGCAGGACTCAAATGCCATTTACGATTAAGTAAATGTAAGCATGCTACATCATCCATCGTAGACTAAACAAATTTTGAGTTGTCAAGACCTCATACGTCGAAATCGACGGGAGAGTCCATGATATATATATATAAATATATATCAAATATATATATATATAAATATATATATATATATATAAATAAATATATATATATATATATATATATATATATATATATATAAATATATATATATATATATAAATAAATATATATATATATAAATATATATATATATATATATAAATATATATATATAAATATATATATATATAAATATATATATCTATGAATATATATATATATATATAAATATATGTATATATATATATAAATATATGTATATATATAGAAATATATCTATCTATCTATATATATATATATAAATATATATATATATAAATATATATACATAAATATATATATATATATATATATATATATATATATATATATATATATATATACACACTTATGTGTAATATAGCAGGAAAAATCCCAGCAGAGTGCTCGATTAATTAAATATTAAAGTTAAAAAATTTAAATTTAGAGCGTAATAATTAGTTTTTTTGGTACAGAAAAATGTGTACAACATTCCTACCCTCGGTTTCAAGCACGGAAGGACTTAACCATTCGGCTCTCTTCAGCTTCTATTGTAATCTGTTTCTGAAATGTGAAGTCACGTGTCACTCTCGTTTGGACGCACTATTTGCTTAGAGTGTCGTGTATGCTTCTTTTAATTTAGTGTAAGTAAGGTTCAATAAAGTTTGAAAAAAGGGGGAGGTCGAAAAGTAACAGTTGAGATTTAAACCGGAGGAGATTTTAAGAGATATAAAAACATATATAAAAATAATGAATAAATAAATAAAATATTTCTATATAATTCCCGTGAGTCAATATTATAAGTTTCGTATAATTGTCCGTTACTGTTGTGGGGTTTGATGATGTGTGTTCTAAAAGAATTAGGGAGAGGGAATGGGTTAAAGGATTTAAGGGGTTTAAAAAGAACACCATTAATTAATTTCGTGTTTAAATTCTGGATTAAAGGACTTTAAATCAATTCCGAATGAATTTAAATAAAGGTATCATCCGGGCGGTCCAAGGGCAGTAACACTGTAGGGGTGTTAAATGGTTTGAAACCGTTTAATTGGATCTGTTTGGGAGATGTGGGAGATTAGTATTATGACCGAGAAATGGTGGGGACTTATGGGAGTAATAGTAATGTTGCGAAATGGAGGTGTTACTCTCTTAATGACTGGAGAAATATTTTTCGGAAAGTTAGAATTATTGCTATTGAAAAGTAGTGTGGATATGGGTTGATTAAGGTATTTGTTCGTATTTTTTAATTTTATTTATATTCATGGGGGGTGATAGTTGGGAAAATTTTCTGGAGTGGAAGTCGGTATTTAATGGGGCAATTATGGGGTTAGGTATTTTGAAGAGGGGGAGAGTAGCTAGGCTTTCATGTGTATCGGTAAGTCCAGTTTATGAGTAGTGCATGTCTCCTGTGGAACATTCCTTAATTAATTTATCGCGAATATTCAAACCGACTGTATTTGGGTCAATTATGGTCCTTGATATATGGTATTTTTCAGCGTCACACCGGAGACATCTATTTATGGCTAGAGAGAATGATAGTTTTCTCTCAATTACTTTCCATTCGATGGTGAAGGATGTATTTTCTTCTTTAAGCTGCCATATCCGGATTGCGAGTGCTGTATTTGAAGGTGTTTTTGTGTGCGTATAATCTTTGCTTGAAGCTTCCCTGCGTCATGCCAATGTATTTTTCAGATCTGCCGGTAGTCTGGTTAGTGACGGGGGTTTCATATACAAGTGAATCGATTTTACAATTCCCCTCTAGGGGGCAGTTGTGTTTGTCCAGGCATGAGCAGCCTGCGTTTGCAATTGCTTTGGGCTTCGCATATTTTTCTTATCGAATGGGCAGTAGAGTAGCTAACCTTAATAGAATTTCTGTTAAAGAACCCGTGCAACAGAGTGCAAAATAGGGCTGTTCTCACAGTCGGAGCTCACACGCGTTAACAGGCCCACCGCGTTGACAAGACCTCATGTCAAGAGTCACGGTGTACCTACGCATAAGGGTTCTGTGACGTCACGGGCTTTTGTGTGGGAAACTGAATTTTGCCAGTCTGCTTTTTGGAAGCAAGCTGAACAAATGTATTTCTCCATGTAGTCCGAAATGAAAAGGGGAATCTATTTCCCTAAGAGAATACAGGCATGAGATTTCTTCTTTCCGCTCCTCGAATGGCTAAGGACTTAAGCTAGGAATTAACAACGATAAAGTAGTAATTTTATCTCTCCCTCAACGTTAGGGAAAAATCTCTAAGAGCGACAGTAAGCTGACGACTCAATAAAACTAATCAAAATTTAAAAGAATGTTTGTCTCCTGAATCGGGTTATGAATGTCTTTGTTGCAGACACAGCGGACGGCGATGTTCACGGCAGTACAGAAACGAAGAAAGAAGTCAACCACTAGACGACATCGAGACAACACCCTTCCACAACGAAGAAGAAAAGGTACGAGGAATTACAGGACGATGCAACATATCTATATAAATCGTCTATAAGATATTTCATAGATAGGAAATCGACTGGCAATTAAAAACATATTCAGCGAACGCCGAAATAATGCAAGATGACAAGCATCATTTGCAATCAGTATCCACTTCTTCTAAATGAGGACAACCAAATTGTCTCTGTATAGAAAAAAACGATTTACTATATATGTAAACATATTATCACTGACAATACTTTCATTTTCTCAGGTGTCAAAGGTGAAAAGAATCCCAATCGTCTCGCCAATTCTCATAATTCTTTAAAAGAACACATTATTCAGAAGAATATCCTATTTATTAAATCTATCAAAGCTTGTATTATTTCGAGTATTTGAATTAATATTCTTATATTGGTTGTTATATTCAAAACGAAACTGACGACCGAAGTTGTACATCCTAATGTTGGACTTCAGTGCATGAACGGAATTTCGAACTGAACCGTTTATTACAGAGGTGGATTTTTCTCATTACGTCAGTCGTAACCGGGTAGAAATATTAGTGTATGCTAATTACCTGTATAAGGAATCAGACGGTTTAATTTTTTAAACTATAACGTCGAACGTATTGTAAACAGGACTATTACCCGTAATTTTATAGATGTCTGTGGTTCCTGAGTTCGACATGAAAATGTCCAGTTACTAAGTTCGAACAGATGGACCTTTATAAAAGAAGAGGTTACATCGGTTACATTTGTTACATCGGTTACATGTGTTACATCGGTTACATTTGTTACATCGGTTACATCTGTTACATCTGTTACATGTGTTACATCTGTTACATTTGTTACATCGGTTACATCGGTTACATCTGTTACATCGGTTACATCTGTTACACCGATTACATTTGTTACATCGGTTACATTTGTAACATCGGTTACATCTGTTACATCTGTTACATTTGTTACATCGGTTACATCTGTTACATCGGTTACATTTGTTACATCGGTTACATCTGTTACATCGGTTACATCTGTTACATCTGTTACATTTGTTACATCTGTTACATCTGTTACATCTGTTACATCGGTTACATATGTTACATTTGTTACATTTGTTACATCGGTTACATTTGTTACATCGGTTACATCTGTTACATCTGTTACATCTGTTACATCGATTACATCTGTTACATCTGTTACATTTGTTACATATGTTACATTTGTTACATCGGTTACATCTGTTACATCGGTTACATTTGTTACATCGGTTACATTTGTAACATCGGTTACATCTGTTACATCTGTTACATTTGTTACATCGGTTACATCTGTTACATTTGTTACATCGGTTACATCTGTTACATTTGTTACATCGGTTACATCTGTTACATTTGTTACATCGGTTACATCTGTTACATCGGTTACATTTGTTACATCGGTTACATTTGTTACATCGGTTACATCGGTCGAAGTGTTATTAATATGAAAACTAAAGTTAGAATAGTAGAAAGAAGAACTAAATTAATTAATAAAAATTACCAACCTTTGTGTAAAATAAAATAAAAACATTATCCTATTTAATTGCTTCCAAGTGTAGCAAAGTTGGGCCCTAGTCTCGAAAGGTGTGACACACTAGCTTTTACTGAGAGGGCAGTCTGATTGGGTCCAAAATGAATGAGCATGTACACCATGATATCACCTAATAATGGCGCCTACAGCGAATTGCAATAACCCATCCACTTATCTTTTGAGTGACGATAATGATGCGAAGAGTGCATTTCATTTAGTTAAAGAAAAGTTTCATCATGAAGTCAGATTCTAAGAAACAAAATGTTGCCAATCTTCATCTCGGCTAGAATATATGCTGGGGTTGATGCCCGATTGACGTCTTCCGAAAACTCAGTCCATTGTATTTTCAACATGAGATAGAAATATGTACTTCGCTCTATATATGTGTGATCTTAATCTGTTTTATAGGAACCTTATTTGCTTTCACCCAGACTTATGTAAATTCGAACGGCACATTAAAAGCTAACCTTGTTTCCGTTAAAGCGATCTCCACGAATTGTATAAATACAAATAATCTGATTACAGTTATAATAGTGATGCGATTTCAATTATTGAATCAGGTAAATCGGCGAATCGTGATAGTCATGCTTTGCCAACTGTGATGACAATTACTCATGTATTAGTGCATATAAATGATTAGTCTTAGTTTTCCAATTACAACTTTCTACGACATAATCTTATTATACAAACATTACGGTTAGGAGTTATCAAATTAACTATCATTTACTCTATAATAATTTGGTTAGTGTCACATTGAACTGAGAAGTGGAACATGACATGTCGTTTATTTTGAGTAAACATGGGAAATACACAATTGTTTCTTGTCCCAAGTCAATTGGTTTTAATACCGTCGAAGTTAAATCGTACTGCATGGTTTTATTTAATCTTGCATAGATAAAATCACCATTCTTTTCTCTCGATATATCTATATTATTGCTGTGAAGTTGTCCAACAGTAACTAATAAATAAAGGAAGTCAAGTCGAGGGTTGGTTTAACAAGTGTATTAATAAAGTAAGAAAGTGACTAGCACTTGGCTAGACAGTTACAAGACTTTGCTTTGTCTTCTGTGTATCTGGTGACTCGCACTATTTATAGTGACAACCGGTGTTGTTTCTCCTGTGTAAGAACGGCCGGTGTAACAATTATTGTATGACCTTTTCGTTCTCTCTCTCTTCTCACTCTGTAACTCCTTATCTCAATATAATATGGTTATTCTAGTTTGTGCGTGTGTTATCGCCTTTTCCGTTTTATCGAAGGCGTCACAAACTCATCATAAAACCACTTGACGTAAGGAGCTAAACGTACGAACACTGATTAACGCAAAGACAGGTGATAATTATAGAATTTGATGTATGTAATTGGAATGAAAACTATCACTGTTCTACTTATAGATGATGATGATGATGATGATGATGATGATGATGATGATGATGATGATGATGATGATGATGACGTTCGTCCATTGCGAAGATGACCGTGATCATGTAGTTTTGTGTTGTGGGTCCAAACATGGCTCGTCAGTCTGACGCGAGCTCTGATGTGTCTCTCGCATGAGGAGCACCGGTAGTATGATTATCTGACAGTAGTACTAACGCCTCTTTCTTTTCCAATAGCACGTTTACTCTTGCAATCCTCAATTCGCGCAGATTCATCAATCGTGGTATATGTGTGGCTTGAATTACGCCAGCAACATCTGTTCTGGGTAAGGTTTTTCCACGCGTCGGAATACAGACCGAACTGCTAAGCTGTCGTTGAACCGTTTCCTCTGTCATCTTACATTTCTTTTTGCATTTGCCCTGCTCATCATACAGGAGCTGCGTTGATAGCCCTAAATCTGACTTGCGGCATATATGATCCGCCCAGCGAACCTGACGCTATTACAGCATAGTGTATATTGACGAGAGGCTTGATCGGTCCTAAACGTCTGTGTCTGCGACTTGATTTTCATCAATTTAGTTAATGTTGAAATGGTACAGTTTTTTGTCATGTCCGGCATATACGGTACAAGTCTCGTTACCATAAAATAAGATGGTAACAGCTAAGTATACTTGAATTCGAATTCCTCTACGCTCCAATACAGTGGATCGAAGACGTCCAAAAAAAAGCGCTTGTTCTGGCTATCCTTCAGTCGACTAAATCGTCTATGTGTATTGCCCTTTACAGGGTACTGGCGAAATAAGTGAACTTGCCCAATATGTTTATGTTAGTTCCATAAATTGAGATCTGTGGCTGCACATATTGTGTCCCAATCACAGTCCTGTACATTAACCCAGTCTTCGTTATGCTGATAGTCAGTAAACACGGTGTTGTACGTTTGGCTATCTGTTGACATTTAGAGAACACTCATCAGAAAACAGACGGGATTAGGCACTTAACCCTGGTGACAGCACAAAGTAGTGTTGCGTTGAATAACTTTCCGTCTAACCGGTAATTGATGCATACTCCGGGGTCTTTTGCGTTGAATGCAGCAGTCAGCATCGAAAATTACATCATACTGAAGAGCGTTCAGACAAAACACAGCCTTGTTTAAGCCAGCCGTTGTCTTGGCAATAATTGGACGACTCTTTATAATCTATGACACGAGCCATTATGCCATTATGAAATTGTATAACGACTAACATGAACTATCAGAACCTCCTAAACTGTGCCATTATCTTCCACACTTCTGCCTAGCTTACAGTGTCAAAGGCATTTGTAAGATTAACAAATGTGTAGAGCTCCTGTTATTGTTCCTAAAGTGTTTCCTTGAGTCTATGATCAGCGAACTCTATGCCAACTATGTCTCGCCTCTCACGAAACCCACATTGACTTTTCGAGAGTTGGCTTACTTTGAAGGGCTTGATTAAACGATTGAGCACAGCCTTTCAAAACATTTACCGGCTATTCTGAGTAGAGAACTTAATCTGTTGTTGTTGCATCTCAGTTTGTTTCCCTTTCTTTTGTATATATCAATTATGGAGTCATATTTAAATTCTATAGGGAAGTAGGCCTTTCGCCCGAGATAGAAGAAATAGTCAATTACAGTGTGTATATATATATATATATATATATATATATATATATATATATTTATATATATATATATATATATATATATATATATATATATATATATATATATACCCTATTTTTGTAGTTAAAGTAATATTGGCCTCAAATATTGGGAATCGTTTGCTGTAGATTTTAGCTTAGTTGTTTGAAAATAATCACAATTATAGTATTACATTTATACCGAAAAGTGTCATTTTTAAGGGATTATAGAAGGTCTGGAAGTATTACACGAACTTGGAGTTTACAGAAAAAACAAGTATATCAAAAAAAGTATAATACAACGAAGAACAAGAGTGCGTGTACGTAAGTAGTGAGTGCTAGTATGTACCTGTGTGGTTCAACCACTGAAAAGCAATTGCTCCAAGTATTTATGGTCGCGCAAGAGTTCAAATAGTCCGTAAATGAAAAGTATCATCATAACACACCCTTCTGATCCTTACTTCTTCAGGAGTCACAGTATCGTTTTCCTTTTGGATTGACGCTATTCTCAAGCTGTTTGAGGTAGCTGTTTGTCAAAAGTGTCGTATCTCGTATCCATTACTGCAAAAAATTAAGTTTGAGTCTATTTCATAAGATTTTTCAACGTTGATCAAATGGTCCATTTTGTTTTTCTGACTCAGTCCTCAGATTTATTTATATTTCAAAAGCGTTAGTTTGTAACCCTCATAAGTTTTACCGATGCATCAAGTCTGTGCCAAATAAATTGTTTGACATTTTAATACCGACATTTTTAATTGTTGGTAGATCTGTTTAAAGTAATGTCGGATATAATTTCATCCTCCATTTCAATTCTCACCGGCCACCGTTCTGACTCATTTGTTGGTTCTCCATGTATGCATTTTGATAATCGACACACCTTAACCAAAAAAGAATTGTAATTTTACCGCTATATACGTTCATTCTTGTGGATTAACCCCGAGTTTAATTTACTCTATTCGTTCTGCAATATGAACCCTTGTGCCTGACTTTACTACAAGTATGACATGTGTTAATACGGTATGGGCAATCCGTTTTCCAATGAGAGACTCCACAACAGAAACGGCTCGTCGGTAATTTATCTTGTGTTTTATTAGGTATGCTTGTTTTTGTAAGAGGGTTACAATAATCCCTATTTGTGTTGAGTAGTTTTTGAAGGAGAGTTGAATTGTGATTCATGACGTACCTTTCTTTTGTGCGCAATGCCCGACCTTCGATGTCTTTAGAGCCTTGTTTAACACATAGAATATCTGACAGTCTTCGGCTAATTTCTGTAATGGTGAATTGGTTTACTTTCTAACTTGTTTAGAACTCAACGTCTGATGTTTACGTCTTTTTCTGATATAATCCGTCTCACAAATATTAAACATTTAAAATGATTCGCGCTAAGTTCACCTAATTTGAAATTATCAGCGTTTATTAAAGATTGACACGAAAGTTGCGTAGTGTTCGCCATTTATTACTAGATTCAAACACTTCCACCGTTTGTGAAACAGAAAAGTTTTTGGGCTGAATACGTTTAACCGTTTCAGAAAAATGTAAGTGCCTTGTTTTTTTCGGGGTAAAATATAGTCCACGAATTTATTATGTTCGGTGGTGCCTTATTTTCGGAGCAGTCGGCGAACTTTCTCAGAGTCTGCTCAATTTTCATAATCTATTTTGTGTGGATCCTCATACTTTTATAAATATTAAGCAACAGTTTCATCTTGTCTAGGGAATCAGTGAAATTGTCAATGGCACTCCAAACAGCATTCTGTATATATATTAATATTTCTGTACATTTAGGGGCAGTACGGAAGTAACGTAAATTTACGGATATAGAAACGCAATGTAACAATACAAGAAAATAATGAATTGGATGACTAAAAACCCGAAGAAAAAAAGGAGATATCTGGATGAAACGAAAAACATCCGTCGGTGGAAATATATATTTTAATGCAGAAGTTTTTAGATTAATAATTACAGCGGATGATGAATGATTAGAAATACAAATAGATAAATGTTTAAGTAATGTTTGCGTTTTTGCTTTGTTTTGTAAAATTAGCACTGAAGATCCCCACACCAAAAATAAATGCAAGGGAGCATTTTACAAATATATTAGTGTTTGCCGAAACAATTCTATGTTGAATAAAAAATAAGTTTTATGAATTTACGTGAATGTGTGCTTTATAACATGGAAATACAATAAAATTACATCAAAATTATTGAATGTAGCATAGCTCTGATCTTACACTATTGAGCAATTATAATTACCTGAGGTTGTAAAATTTATATTTAAATAGAAACAATTTTAATTTTAATTTTAAAAATACACACACACACACGCATATATATATACATATATATATATATATATATATATATATATATATATATATATATATAAATATTTGTTTATATACATATATATATATATATATATATACTAAGCCCCTTTAAGAAATTAAAGTTGAGCACTCTCGGGGAAGTTAAAAATAGACTGTCAAAAAGCTCTAATGCAAAGTTCCGAATACGTTCGTCGAACACTCTCGACTAGTCTTCTATCTGTGCCCGCTTCTACGTACATATAGATCTTAATTTCCCTAAATTACGTGACAGTTTCCGTGGGCCGAGTGGATATGGCTGACTCTGTGTACCGGGTTCGCGCCTCCCGACCGTCTGAAATTGTTACTTCCCTGCACTGATGAGAGCAATAAGCTTGAAACGCTAGCGTCTGTAGGTATAAATAATTAAATATTTATTTATAAATATTATATATATATATATATATACGTTTCAATCCTTCTAGAAAAATGAGTGTAGAGATAATTATTCAATTTGGTCGCAGTTCTCGAAACCCTGGAATGACGTATGTAACTCAAATTCCGACTCCTTAACCAACGCGGTTACAGTGGAAAACCACATAAATCGGTGAGAGTTTTAAATCTATAAGGGTGAGCTGGCGCGATAGACAGTCGACATGAACAGTGTTCAACTAATGAAAGTAACATGCATTAAAGCTATGATTTTGACGGCTGTGGTAACACTTCTAACTGGTGTACTTAGCTCGAAATTAGGGGCGACAAATAAGTACAACTATGTACTTATTTGTTTATTTGTTATATTATATATATATATATATATATATATATGTATATTTATATATATATATATATATATATATATATATATATATATATATATATGTATATATATATATGCATATACATACATATATATATTGGTGTTTAAATTCCTATATATATATATATATATATACATATATATTATACTCCAACTTCTTAATATAACCACACACGACAAGCACCATCATACACATTTTACTAACAAACATCTATGATACTATGAAGACATACTATTAACGATAACAACACTAAATGAAGTTAGTTAGGCCCATATTATTAGCCCAATTACTGACACTGGTGCACACAAAACCACTTGCACCTGCTGCTAACTCGGACACGTGGTTGCACTTTTTGCCCGCCTTACTTTTAACTTGAAATCCCGACCATTATATACCACGACTGCACATAACAAAATCTAATAATATAGATAAATAATAATATAGAATCGAACAAATAAATAAAATAAAAAAAATTAATAAAAAAAAAAAAAAATTTATAAAAAAATAAATAAATAAATAAATAAATAAATAAAAATAAAAAATAATTAAAAAAAATAAAATAAAGAAATAAAGAAATAAAGAAATAAAATAAAGAAATTAATAAATAAATAAAATAAATATGTATGCATGTATGTATTTTACATATACGTATATATATACACATATATACATACACCAACACACACACGCACACACACACATATATATACCAAAGGCTCTATTAACGACGCCCCACCTCCATACCCAGAATTCCTCACCCACCTAATCACATCTGCTACTACACACACACGGTAAACAAATTTATAGAACGAAATTATTAAAACTCTAAGGGACATAACTCCCACAAACAAAGCTTGACTCACACGAGTTATCAGCCCCTACCACCGAGATAACGATTATTCAGTATATTATTAACAAAACAAACAACGTTATATAAAAAAAAAAAAAAATAAATAAATAAAAAATAAATTACTCAGTATATTCACTAACAAAATAAACAGCAACGGTTAAAATAGTAAATAATAATTTATAAAAAATAAATAATCTAACTTCTGCGGACCTGATACTAAAACAAACCAACATTTCCGGCCCCGGCTTTTAGCAAAAAAAAAAAAACACACTCCAACGAGTGATAGTATTTATTTTATTCTGAGGATGAGGGATACCCTCGAAAATTAAAAAAAAAAATAATGAAAAAGACACACTCCAACCCAACACCACGGTCACGATACACTGGTAAATAAAGAACTTTTTTTTTGAAAATTATTGACTTTTCAATATTGTCACTTTGTTTTGTTTTTACGATTCCACGTGTCGTATGTGTCACTTTAACAACGCATTGTTATCGCTTTCAAAAAATAATATTATTCTTACACTATACACAATGCTCCAAGCGAACTACAACATTCTTCTCATATATATATATATATATATATATACATATATATATGCCTATATTTTACTTATTTCCGTGTTCTTATAGATGTTTTCTTATGTATGTTTTTATTAACTTCAGTTTTCATTTCCTATTTCACTTTTGATCTGCTACGACGGTGGAAGCGTAAAAACAAGTGACAAAACAGAAAGCTGAGACTTTCGAATTAAGAAACTGCTGCGTGAAGTTGAATTGCCAAAGTTTATTGACAGCCATTATGTCTAAAACTCAGTTTGAATTTACAAAGATGTCAGTTCATGACATCGTACACCGGCCAGTTCGATAAAGGAAAACTATCCTATAAAGAAAACACAGCATCACATTAGTTCGACTTTAAAGGGAGATACAGCGAAACAGTATGTATGATACGGACTATGTATGAGTCTACATTTTTGAGTTGAGAACTGTCGTGAAATGAGATCGCCTGCTACTAATTAGCGCAATGAAAAACTTTTAATAAATAATAAAACAATAGTACTGTAAAGTCCCAATCAGTGTTTATATATAAAGCATTGCCTATACTATTTAGCAACGCTTGTCTCGTGAATTACTGTTGAGAGCTGCCGACTATAAACTACATGGTTTGAGGTCCGACGATTGGCTTTTGATGGTGCTAGTATACCCGCACTAAACAGCTGTGATTCAGCGAAATTTATGTATATATATATATATATATATATATATATATATATATATATATATATATATATATATATATATATATATGAGAAAGGAATGAGCAATGAAAAGGGAAAACCCAAAATATGTTTTTTATGTTTTCATCAGCGTTTCGTCTTTATTTGTAAAACTTGCTCAGGATGATGAGTTTAAGAAAAATATCATGTAAGTACATGAACATATTGGGTTGACATGATAGGTTGATGAGAAGAAGTAGTAGATACTATGAGAGCGCAGGAGCGATGTTAGTTTGTTAATATATGCAAACTGAAGATGGATTTAAGGATAAGCGAATAAACAAACTAACATAAATTGCTTATCCTCAAATCCATTTTTATTGTGCATTTTGTTTTAAACATTGTTTCTACTATTCCTTATATATATATATATATATATATATATATATATATATATATAGGATCAAATATGAACCAAAAGTAAAACAATAGCCAGCTTTTCTCCTTTCAATTCCTTTTAAGTGCGTTTGGATTCACTTATAATTTTGAACACTTTTCTCCACACTGCTCCAACGCAAATATTTTTTCGCGTTCTACAAATAATCGGACTTCCTTTAAACGGAAATTTACCACCCGGACAAACCGCATATCTTTTTTACGAAACTTTTCTTTTTTTTTTCACTGCGTTTTTTAATAATATTTTTCATATTTTTCAAATATTTGAACTTTGGTTTTTTCGAAAGCTAACTTATCCATCTGTATTTCTCCTCTGATGATAATATCTCGATCTTTGAAAAGCCTTGGCGTAAGGAAAGAATAATACACACTAGTTTATTACTGAATACACCTTGCATTGAACAATTGAAATTTGAAATAAATTTGGACAATCGTCGCATATTTATCATTATTTGTTCTTCTATTTCTACATATATATATATATATATATATATATATATATATATATGTATCACATAAAATATTACAGATTACGTGCGTTTGCATATTTTTTATTTGGTCCTATCTAAATTATAAATTTAGAAACGATTAAATTAAAGATATAATATCATAATAATAATTGATTTTTTTCGATCTGAAGTATTCATTTTTTAATTTTTTCTGGATGACAAACAACCATCTGTTTAACATCAACATAATGAGGTTAGACTTATAATTCTATTTAACGAGAAGTGTTTTACTTAATGAATGTATGCTCAGCACCCCCAGCAGCCATTTCGCACCAGTCACCACTGAATGACTAATGATGCGCATCATCACAATCAGTTGTGAAAAATAGTATTTTGGGCCCACAATCCAAAATCCGACATAGTAAAAAAAAACTAATGAGAATCAATAAAATATCGTGTCATTTATTATGTGACACGGATACCTTAATTAAAATCTTAAGCGAATTCGAATTATTGCTGTCCTACATTACTATTCTGAATTTTAAAAAAGTTTTATTAATTGAAAACTAAACTAATTTCATTTGTCAACCGTGATAAAATAATTTTTTGTTCGGAATTCTTGACACATCTATTAAATGTCGGGGGAATATAATAGACGTCAAACGCAGCTTCATGGCTTGTGTCATTTAAAAAAGAACAATGTTTCATTTTTTTATCAGATTTGAAATGAAAATGATTTACCGTTAAAAAGAGAAAATACGCATCGATTTTGTTATCGGCATCAAGACGTTCTCGGAAGTTGCCGTGTTAAGTGGATAACGACGCGGGCTGATGTCGTGGAGTTACATTGCACACTTTCACGATGGATGTTGGCAACCTTGTTTGTGTCACTCCTGTACGTACCTGATTCTAGAAACAATGGGGAAACCAATGTCAACAACAGAATCGATATCGATAAAAAGGTGGTGCCATGTTGTTAATACCAATTTACGTGTTTGTTTTCTTGTAGAAAAAATATCTATGTCGACTAGTTCATAATAATAAAATGTTACCTATCTTGGTGAACGACGATGGGGAGCGTTCGTATGTGAATCAGTTTAGAGATGCCTTAGGGAAAGACCCTACGGATATTCTGAACGTTAACTGTAGAAAAACACGAAAGAATTGTTTATCCCCAAATAATTGTCTGTTGTGATTATACACATTTACAAGCGCTGTTAATAAAATAAAATTACGAATCCAACAAAATGAAGAGACAGACACACGGAGCAATAACACTAAGAGTAAATCTACTGCTACGTCTTATCTACACTACACTACTCAGGGTGTTTATGTGATGCGCGCATGTCATATTAATCTGATGTAGTCAGAAATTAATCCAAGGCAGTACTACGATTTTAATGTCGCGTAACATGCGTTAATATAACGTATCATAAAAGAAGTGTCCACCGATCGGCAAAACAAACGAAATGGTGGATGAAGAGTTATTATTTAAAGAGAAAATCGTTTACTCTCTCTCTCGAGATCATCTCCGGATATTTTTATCATCAATCTTTTTTGTTATGTTTAGATTTTCTTTATTAAGCTAACAGTTTATTCACTGTGGTTCCCTGAAGATCAACTTAATCCAAGGAGATAAAAGATTATCTTAAAACACACAGAGAAAACATTAGTTTGAAAATGTTGATTTATGCTTATTCGATTTCTCTTCTTTATAAGAAAAGAAGAACACTTCCTAACATTACGGACCGGAAGTAGAGAAAGCGACATTGCTTGATATAAGAATAGAAAATCAAATATAGTGGAGAATCTAAAGATAAAACGAAACTAGTAAAAGTAAACAGAATACAACATTATTCAATATATCACATTGTATGATGATAGATGGTTGAACAAAAGACAAAGAATTATCAAGGAAACGATGGTGTTTGCTTGTAAAAAGAATAGATCAAGCTGCATAACAGTTCATGCGCATGTCAGAAAAAAGAAGTTTGTCAACTAAAACAAGTGCTGATAGGAAAAGATAAAACATATAAAAAGAATCGAGCTTAAAGAATTCCTGTGGGCATTATCTCCTGGCTCATCAGATATCCACTAAAATACACAATGTGACAAAGCGATGAGAGCCAACTACAGCTATATGAAGTATCAGTTATTTATACGTTATGTATTTCATATCCTAGAATTGTAACTATGAGTTCATCTATCGCTGAAAAAGTAAAAATCAAAATTAAAAAAAAATTGTATTGTATGACGTCTAACGATTTTATCATGTTTAATAATTCAATTGTTTATATATCAATAATGCTTCATAGACAAGAATAATCTTCGATGTCTATTTCATTTGGACTTGCCACACTCGACCGTTGATGAAGAGATACACCTGACATAGTGACTCTGATATAGATATATGATATACCTGCTCTACGTCGCTAGATGCACCAAAGAGTATATGCGCAGACATTCGATACTCGAAAGCTATAAATAATATTATACATATATATATATATATATATTTATACCCCCAACAGAAATGAAAAATAAAATTAATTATTTACTACAAATACTTAAACCCTTAAACTCTGTAGTCTAAACAACTACTCTTCAACCCCCAAAACACTAGAAACAACCAAAGTAGTCTATAAGTGTAAATGCCCTTTCGGAGAATGTAACTCCCAAAATAATATCTACATTGATTTGACAAAAACTCATCATGCACTTTGTAAACTCTAGTTGAATCTAAACACACTTACAAATCCACTCCATCTAAATTAAGACGAACTTTAGTAAAACACACCAAAATAATACATTCTGAGACAAATTTGAAACAAATCAAAATACTTAAAGCAATATACATAAAACACAACAGCCTAAAAATAATAATATTTCCTATTAGACTAGCAAAACCATTTTAAAATGCTTTGCGTAGTTTAATTTCCTTCAGCTACGCTACCCTGGCGTCGTTTGATTCAATAAAAAAGAAGACACTTTATAAGGTTAATTATTGCCTACCTTTCTATTTTCCGTCTCCATAATTATACGACTACACAAACTAAATCAGCAATTATTTAAATAATATACACAAATATATTTTTTAAAGATATAATTAATCGATATTTTTGAACAATGTAGGCATTTTCTTACGTGCACGGCTCTCCGATGTATTTAAAAAATTGTATCCTTTCACTATATTTTTAGTCGATATTTGTCCATCAACACCTGTAGATGATTCGAGAAAGAATCGAACACATTTGAAACACATATAAATCTTTCATTCATTTGTGTTATATTAACATGAACAAAAAACATTTGAAGAATTGAAAATATAAAAAAAAACGTTAACCAGACAGAACAGTTCTGTTATCTTTAATAATGTTTGCATGAATGAAAAAAAACTCAATAAACGCACACACACAGACAATATATATATATATATATATATATATATATATATATATATATATATATATATATATATATATACTAGCGGAACCCGTCGCCCGGCGTTGCCCGGGAGAAATTAGTACGTATTGAATAAAAAAGAAACTGCCTATTGTTCTTCTCCCCCCCTCTCTACCGTGTTGGTGAATGTTTTAAATTAAAAAAAAGAAAGAAAATGGTTTAGAATAGTATGGGATCGAACGCCGATACTGAAACCTCCTTTCATAACCATTGCGCCACAGTTACTACTTGAAAAATGCATGTGAAAATATGCGAGTTAACGTAAGCTTGTTTACTGGCAGCTTCTGGCAGCGAAAAGTAAAGTTCAACAATGACACGGTTTATGTCATTTATTTGGGACGGGTGAAAGGTATATGATTTTTAAAATATAAATATGTCGGGGTCTAACAGCATCTTGGCGGCTATTGGATTAAGTAGGAAGTCGATTTAATGAAGGAATTGTAGCCGCCATATTTGAAGAATAAATGTTGCAGGAACTGTGTTCGTTAATGTCATTCGCTTCATTCCGGAATAAATTTAAATGTGGAAATCATAGTTAGAAATAGGAAAAACGTTATCTGATATTCGCGGAATATCATAGGATTCAACGGGAGCGGTCATTATTTGTTTGCGTATTGTTTTATATTATGTAGTAAATTAATACCAGGCAAATAATAAATAAGGACGGACTGATTGAGAAAAGTAAACTGTGTTTATTACTTCCAGGTGTCGATGAGTTTAGTCACAGTACACAATTGTTAGGGAGAAAAGTATTTGCTACCACCTATAGGGAGTTGTTTTTTCGGAGAGACGTTGATGGTGGGCCAAATGTAATATTGAGTGTTAGGTTGGAAAAAATAATAACAACTTTACTAAAACACGCTCGAGTGAATAAGTGTAGTATAGCGGTGAGTTTAGTAGTCTGTTTTGTATATGGTTATTTTCCTATACTCCGAGAAAGTACAGGGGAAAAAACGTCTCTACTTTATATATTAGATATATCATATTAATTCCGATTAAGTGCGCTCAGCCTACGATTTGAACTCAACATTGGAGTTACTTCATTTGTTAACGCTTTTTTCTTAATATTTGTTCAAATGTCGAATTTTGGCTTTTCCACTGCTAACTTATCTATCTATGTAATTCCTCCTATGATAAGAATTTGATCTTTCAAAAGCCTTGGCTTAAGGAAAGAATAATAATCATAATTGTATTACTGAGTATACCTTGCATTGAACAATCGAAGTTGAAATAAATCTGGGCATTCATACATGTTTATCACTCTTTTTTCATATATCATTATATTATATATATATATATATATATATATATACAAATCAGTTTTTAAAACTATACATTACATATTCCAGAGAAAATAGAATTTGACGAATTCGATTTTTAGTACTGTTGTTGCATACCGTCCCGGGAATGGGTCGCGGCAGTTCTCGTTTGGTACACTCGTTCCGGAACGGCGCGTGGCAGTTTTCGTTTAAACAACTCGTCATTTTTAACACCAAAAATCATATATGTTGCATACCTTTAAATTATCGCACCCTCTCTTCTTCCTCGTCGTGTGTCGTCCAGTAGTTGTCTTCTTTCTTATCTTCTGTGAACATCCCCCCTACTGACTGGCTGCACACTTATCCTTTATGGGCCTCACAGATTGGCGGCCAAACATTCCAACCCCTACTCCCTTATGGGGTCACGTGAGTCAACCCATCAAAACGCTTGCGACCCTATTTTCGACACACCTTTTGAACCTGGTAGGACCGCAACTGGATCCTTCTGAGACAAAGCCCTCGACGCCAGTCGCAGAGAGCCCCTACTCCTCCCTGTTACCAACCATCTCGGACTGAATTGACTACATCTCGACAGGAGCCAGAATTGGAGGCGGGCGCACGTACAACCACTTACCAGATCTCACACCAGATAAGTTCGCGAAGTACGTTTTTGTAAACCTAAATTAAGTTCCTTCTTTTCTGAACTTTGAACTCACCATTTGTTGTATATATTTGCCCTCATGTTTTCTCACAAGTAAAACGGTTGTAAAATTATATGCAATTGTTGTTGTGTTCCGTTTCACAAAAAGTGTTGCCCTGTTTCTATTTTGCACTCATGTACATGATTGTTACTGCATTCTCACGTTCGAGAATTGAAGTTACTTCCAGAGATATTTAATCCAGACAACATTAGCCATAGTTCTTATTTATTCGATGAGTAAAGAGTAGATTCAAAAAGGTACGTACAACGCACGATTCGAAGTTTATCGTAGTTTGAAAGTTCAGTAAAAGCAGTAACACATTTCTGTGTGTAGCCGAACGTGTCGGAGTTCTGACTCGTCTTACCGTAGAGTCCCATGTATTGTGAAATTCGGATCTTTGCTGTGGACTTAAGTCATCGTGCTCCACTGATATATCTAATGGTGGAAAAACAATTATCTAATGCTTTATATTCAAGTGAATACACGCACACACACATACACACAGACACACACACACACATATATATTTATATATATATATATATATATATATATATATATATATATATATATATATATTGCGCGATCCAACACAGTTTGTTGTGGTTGATCACTTTCGCTGCTCGTTGTAAAAATACCGCCGACTCCGTATTTACAAAAATAAATTCCTCCTTAATTATTAGCTAATTTGCGGTGGCGACGGGGGCACGCTCTTGACTACGAATCAGTGGCGATTTGTGATCGGATTTCAAGCCCGCCGACCGTCCGAAATTAACTTCACGCACTGAAGATTGCGTTAGCATGAAACATCGATGTCTGTAGGTAATAAATAATTAATATTTATTTATACATATTATTATAAGCCCCTTTTACTAAGGCCGGCAACTCTGAGTGACTTTATTAACAAGCAGTACTGATAGCTTCAAGCGAGATCCAGCACAGTTTGTTGTTGTAAGATCACTTTCGCTGCTCGTTGTAAAAATACCCGCCGACTCCGTATTTACAACGTTAAATTCCTCCTTAATTATTAGCTAATTTGCGGGGAACGCTGTTGACTACAAATCAGTGGCGATTTGTGATCGGATTTAAAGCCCGCCGACCGTCGGAAATTAACTTCCTGCACTGAAGATTGCGTTAGCATAGACCATCGATGTCTGTAGGTAATAAATAATTAATTATCTATTTATAAATATTATATATATATATATATATATATATATATATATATATATATATATATATATATATATATATATATAGTGTGTGTGTGTGTATTTAGGACGCATCTTTTAATTTAGGCAAGCATTATTAAATAACACGAGGTGTTTTTCCCTGATAATACTTTTTTTTATTTTTTCGAATTGCCCATTTAGTGTTTCGGTCAAATTGATGTTTGTAAGTTCTGTGGGTTTTTTTTTGTTACATTTTGTTTCCTTATTCCCGAGTACCTTTGATGTGATTTATTAAATAATATTCACGCGGTATTATATATATATATATATATATATATATATATATATATATATATATATATATATATATATACTAGAAACACGTGATTTGCTGCCTCCCGCATTGTTAAGTGAGTTTGAAAAGTCTGTAAAATGTTCAAAAAATACAAAATCCGAAAATGTATATCTTTCTGTTTGCTATGTTTCTTCTTTCTTTATTCTTTTTTCATCCTTATATACGTTTTAATGGTGATGTTTTATTTTGTTTATAATTAAGCATTAAGACTCTGAGCTTATCCTTGTTTATATTCCTTTTTATTCTTAAAGAACATATGAACAAATAAGATAAGAGGGGGCATACAGTTATACATAATGAGAGACTGTGAAGGTTAGAAGCAAACAACTTTGTAATAAACGTCTATTATTTGTGAATTAACACAACATGTTAACAGAATTTTACATTAATGTATCTATCGAATTAATACATTATTTAAAATGTGCATATTTTTGTTTACTTCTGATGCACATTAATTCAACACTTTAGTAAAAAAAATGCACGTGTTGTTTATAGTTATCAATGAAAATAGCATTAATTGTGGCTGTCTTATCCGAAAACATTCGAGACCAATCATTATCCTGACGGGACAAATATTATCACCAGACACATAAGTCCTTTTCTCCGCCTAAAATCAAACCAGTCCCCACCATGGCTGGGATGGTGACAACGTGGTAGTTTCAGGAATATACCATATTTGACTTCACCTTCTGGCAAGGCCAATTATAGCGGGCGGGTGTACCATTTAGCGGTGTTAGGCTCACAATTCAGCTAACGGTCATCTTTGTATAATACAGGAGTATATATATATATATATATATATATATATATATATATATATATATATATATATATATATATATATATATATATATATATATATATATATATGGGAAGAGAAGGATGAAAGTAATCCGACGTGATTGGAAAATGAAAAAGGAAAACCAAAAAATGGATGTTTTTTATGTGTACATCAACGTTTCGTCTTTATTTATAAGACTTCATCAGGATGATAAAATAGAGAAAAAATGTCATGCAAGCACAGATACATGTAGGGTAGACATATTGGGAAAAATAGAATGAAATATTGGGAAAAATAGAATGAAATAGGGGCCAACTGCTGGGTGGACGTCCGTATTTGTTGGAGAAATAGAAATGAATGTAGAAAAGAATGAGTGGGGAAAAATATATATATATATATATATATATATATATATATATATATATATATATATATATATATATATATATATATATAAGATAAATAAAGTCAAATAATTATACTTATATAGCATCGTAATTATACAAAGATGCCAACCCTTTAAAGTTACATACATTAAATGTGAAGTCAACCAAATCGATCAGATACCAATAAATACAATAGGTAGTAAATCAAATGTATGGTTGGGGCTTCATGTTAAACAGAGCAATTAAATGAGAATTTAGAAAGATGCAAATTAATCATTAAAAATAGACGGTCCAATAATTCCACATCAACAAAGTGTCCATGTACGTACGTTTCTGAGATAAAAAGATCATGTAGTCTGCATCAGCAGAAATTAGAAAAGAAGAATTCAACATGTCGCGAATGGTTCAGTCAGAAATCCTTATCGGACGACAGATTACTGAATAAAACACGTTCGAAATTCGGAGGACGTGCTGGATGACTTGATGAGACAGCACACCATTTTGTTTATATTTGGTCAGGGTTTACTTCTAATGAGAAGTATCTTTATATCAGTGTCTCTGACAAACCATTGTACAGAGAGAAAGAATACACCCGTGGGTGCTCTCTTATAGGCATCCAAGTCCTCCCCACACACAGAGACATAAGATATATATATATATATATATATATATATATACATATATATATATATATGTGTGTGTGTGTGTGTGTGTGTGTGTGTGTGTGTGTGTGTGTGTGTGTGTGTAACAGTTACGACGAAAAATGTTTGTCCGCTCTTTTTGCTTATGTAAACTTCAAACACATACCATGTGTTAATATAAATATATTAAAAGAATAATATTGACACTTTTGGTGCCAGGAATTGCTTGAGTATTCCATCTAGACACTGGACAGATACCTTAGGCTAAATAAAAACATTATATAGTATTACATCTTTGTAAATATACACAGCACATAATTATTGTATTACGTTTTAAAACATACACATTTTTTCAAAGCTGCCACGTAAAATTTATCAACTGTAGAATTTGATAATGAAAAAGATCGAAATAATATATGTAAACTTAACAAGAAATTCATAGTATAACTATTCCTGATATACAACTGTTTCTTTACTTTAGTATTTAAAAAACTTCATCTACTGATTTTTCTAACTTTGCTTTAAAATTCACCTGCGTTAAATCCCGGCGTATACATTTACTTTAATTAATATTTAACTGAATAAATATGTCCTGATTTAAGAATTTTCCTAAAAAGTACTTAAAACTTTCTAGTACATGAATATAATTATATTTAATGCACTTTTGAAATAATCCTCTTTCATTAAAATAATTACCGATACATTTTAAACATGTAAGTTTTATTTAGTAAAACTTTAAGAATAATTCAGTGTCTGTGTGAAGAAAAAGAAGTAAATTAGAGATGTGTTAACTTTTACTCTTTAAATAATGTAAGAAACAAAGAACTATTCTATATTTCTGTTCTCTATTTGCTATTCATTTTACTCTCAGAGGAACGTCTGATGCCACTATCTATGGCGACTATTGAATATTTCACCCGTGAATGTGTTGAACTGTCCATGTGTCAAATGTGTATGTGGTGAATAAAAACTTGAATTTAGGATTTTCTCAGTACCTTCGTTTTCTGATTATATTCATCCTGCTAGTATGACTATTTCTGAAAGTTCTGATTTGAAAGATAAAAAATAGATGTAGTAAGATTGATAAGATTAATAAGTACATAAAAATACATGACGAGCATTTTTATTTCAAAACTAATTTGGTTAATGTGAGAAGGTGTAAGATTATTCGACCTTGCATTTGTCGTCATAAAACCTATCATCTATAGCATGTATTCTGAACAGTTGGGAATGGTTATTGTGCTTATGATCAGTGCAATAACAATCTGTCAAGGCTATTCTACAAAATATCTATTTCCTCATATGTTAAAAAAGCTATATATATAGTCTCGGAAGTTCTTTTAACCTTCAAAACTGAGGAAAAAAAAAAAATTTTGTTGAAAGATTTTAGTCTAGTAAGTCAATCAATCTACTGCAATCACTATTTTAGTTTACTTCCAAGAATATACTCTAATATAAATATATTTTTATATATGTTTTTATATATAAGGGATCGTCAGTTGTTTACTATGAAAACTGTTTCGGGATTTTAAAAACAAAACAGTATTTCTTTATCATGGCATCCCAGCAGTGTTGATCAGACACCACCTCCCTATTTAATAATTATTTTTTTATTTAAAAAGTTTACAAATATTTGATTTAGTTTTGCCTCCAGATTTGTTTTTCTTAAGTATTAAAATATAGTTTCTCCTGTGTTGTTCCTTTATATATATATATATATATATATATATATATATATATATATATATATATATATATATATATATATATAAAGAAATCACAGTATTTCAAAAGGTTAAGTTTATTTTCATACGTTTTTTAGGAGGAATTGTAGAATGGTGAAGAAATAACCTGGATGACAGTTTATACATGATGGAACGCCGTCTACATCATGTTGATAATACGTTTGATCATGATGATAAGTACTGTCGTAAAGCTAATGGAAACCCAGTTCGAGCTTTTTTTTATAGATCGATTGATAAAATACAGTAATCAGATTGTCAGAAAAAACATTTGAGTGTATAAGTACTCTACACAGTATGTTATAGGACTTAATAAAATACATATTCCTATTGAACTTTCCTAAACAAGTTGTAAACAAGGGTAAACTACGGAGTGCCATTCTTAAAAAGTCTTCGAGTGAATCAAAAATATAATCTACAATCATTTCTGCACTCTTAACTGTATAGTATAAATTAACCTGAATCCATTGCTAGTTGCTCACAAGATTTTAACCATGAATACCTTACTGTCTCAATAGAACAATATAATGCCATTCTCGAATACTTTTCCATAACCTTCTTCCATTGTTTACCTGGCAATCCTCTGCATACTAACGCTGCTACTTCAACTCTTCTGAAAAGCACTCTCATCGATTCAACATGTTTGAGTAAATCAATTAAGTATTCGGTTTGTCATGCATCTACTTATTCTGTTATCTATTCAATCGGCATTTGAGTTCACAAGATCACAGTTTGTCTTCTAGACTAACATTTAAAATATAAATCGTAGCATTCAGCTATCATTTCTCCCGATGCTTAATTGATCCCGACTCTCACTGGCTAGTCTCAATGGCTATGCACACATACCTGATCGACGTTTACTCTGGTTGAGAGCGGTACTGTTATGTTGCTAAATCATGCCACAATTACCCCTTACGTATTTCATCAACTACAAACATTTACTTTAACGTTAGCACTAATTGCCGCTGCGTTTCGTTGGTATCACTAAACTAACAAATCTTCTGGACAACCTAAATAGCCTCGGCATCACAGTATACTCTCCCGACATCTGAATTATACAAAAAATTATTGTGCTCATCTCAAAACGTTCGCGTACTTCAACTGCACTTCTTTTATAAGTAATCATTACAAGTAACAAAGAATAGTTAGTTCTCCCAATTCGCTTTACATATGAACTGATATTAATTGTTGTTTTGTCATAATTAATTTATTTTCGTTTTTTTACACTTTTCTTTCTTCTCCTCTGCTCAATCTAAGTAGATAATGGATACGCCAGCATAATGTGTATCTGCAATACTACAATCAATAATTCACTAACATATCGCGTTCTATTCTTAAACACTTGCAATGCATATATATATATATATATATATATATATATATATATATACATATATATATGCATATATATA
The DNA here is from genome assembly GCA_963556195.1 of Sepiola atlantica. Classification (NCBI taxonomy): domain Eukaryota; kingdom Metazoa; phylum Mollusca; class Cephalopoda; order Sepiida; family Sepiolidae; genus Sepiola; species Sepiola atlantica. The sequence goes on from OY744555.1 coordinate 38,630,529, forward strand.
TACATATATATATATATATATATATATATATATATATATATATATATATATGATAACACCCTCCTTCAGCTTATGTTACCATACAATGTGAAGTTAAAGTAATTGTATATTGTATATGATAGTTTATACCAGTGTGATGTCGCGAAACATGTGATTATATACCGTACATACACATACTGTTTACTGACCTCTCCTTTGTATGTTTTGATGTAGTCAAATAACACGCACTAAGATACTATGATGCAAAGAAATTTACAAAACTTCATGAATCAATTTATTATCAATTTATTACGTTAACCTTACGTAAACATTATTATCAATTTATTACGTTAACGTTGATATTAAATTTACCTTATATAAATGAGTAAAAATGAGAAAACATGTCTAATTACGTTATTTCTTACATATACAGATTGAAATGTAAATAATTTAAAAAACTAGTCAATATTTAATTATTTTCCTTCCAATCAACATTCCATCGGTTCAGAAATAAAATAACTAAACTCATTTCAAAGAATATAGAATCAAAACACTAATAAGCTTATCCAATAACATATTATTTTGAATGTAAAGTAGCGTATAGTATAATGATTATACATTTGAATGTTACAGGTTGTGACGAATTTCCGAAATCAAATACAGGTTTTTTTTTCATCGAATTTACCTGAGTGATCTTTTATTACCATTTTTTATATCGTGAAATGTCTGCCATTAAAAAAACATTTGTATCTACAGTACACATCAGTTATTTTTGGCGAAGATCAAAGTGTAGTATCTGTTCCGATGGATACTGCACCCCTATATACTGGTATTGTCTTGGCCTTCGGGCTTGATTTACGCCGGTCTATGGGTCTGTCCTGTGCAGTTCTACGAAGTCCACCCTGCCAGGCTTCACCTCCCCTCTTTGGGGAGGAGTAAGTTTATTGCTTACTGCCTGAGGCGCCCCTACCGGGGAATGCCGACGGGGCTGCCCAGGCAATTTTTAAACCCCACTTTCCCGACCCGACCTTGGGGCACATCTTACTTGTGGCAGTAAGATTAAAACTGGCCTTGTGCCTAACTCCTGGAGAGGAGTAAATCAACACAGTACCAATCAGTTATTTATGAAATTAAATTAAATAGTCGTCTTATTTATATAATCAGTGATATATATATATATATATATATATATATATATATATATATATATATATATATATATATATATATATATATATATATATATATATATATATATAGTATTATAGTATACTGCTTTCAGGTCAATGTTGGAATAATTAGAAAAAGAACGATGTATATTTCAAAAATGACGATATATATATATATATATATATATATATATATATATATTTATATTAATCAATTAATCGGGCGGGTGGAACAACGAGACAATTGCTAAAATGTTCCTTAAGGCCTTATCGTCTGACGCTCTAAGAGGAAACGTCAGATTGATAAATTAAAAACTAAGAAAATCGAATAAGATATTAAGGTAAAACAATTGTTACAGTCTAATAACTGTAACATGTTTCTCCTTCATATCTCATTCGATTTTTTATTTTTAAAATGTATCATTCTGACGTTTCTTTTAGACAATAAGACAATAAGGCCTTAAGGAAAAGTTTAGCAATTTTCTTTTTTCCACCTGCCCGTTTCATTGATTAAAAAAAAAGTTTCCTCTGAAAGTTATCCTAGAGTTTTGTTGTACACGAAATTTACTTATATTTATATATATATATATATATATATATATATATATATATATATATATATATATATATATATATATATATATATGGTAAAATGAAAAAGGAAAACCAAAAACTGGATGTTTTTTATGTGTACATCAACGTTTCGTCTTTATTTATAAGACTTCATCAGGATGATGATATAGGGAAAAGATATCATGCAAGCACAGATACATGTAGGGAAGACATGTTGGGAAGAAAAATAAACATTCCAACTCACTCTTCCCCTTCAATCTCGACCACAGCCATCTGGTCAAACACCCCCTCCCCCTCTTCCTCCAATCTCTCTCTGCCATCCATTTTACCCCTGCTCATCCCCCACCTCTTTCTCTCATCGCCAGCCACAGTAGTCCTTGCTCCCTCCACCCTTCCCCTTTTTCTCCCACTCATTTTCATTCTCTAACAAGTACGGACGTCCAGCAAGACGCTGCCATTATTTTTCATTTTATTTTATTTTTCCTCCCAACATGTCTTCCCTACATGTATCTGTGCTTGCATGATATCTTTTCCCTATATCATCATCCTGATGAAGTCTTATAAATAAAGACGAAACGTTGATGTACACATAAAAAACATCCAGTTTTTGGTTTTCCTTTTTCATTTTACCATCACGTCGGATTACCTTCATCCTTCTCTTCCCATATATATATATATATATATATATATATATATATATATATATATATATATATATATATATATATATAGTAATTTCTCAAATTTACATTGTGTCTCTCTTTTAATTTTTCGTAATTATACTAACAATAGTATTTAAAATATTAAATAAAATCATTAAATAATTATACTCTGTGTAAACATATCGGTCTTATTTAAAGTTTGTCTACTTTACTTTCTTATTCAACATATAGACATATCTTATAGAGTAATATAGTATTTAAGTAAACAATAAAGTTCTAAGTTGTTGATATCATTAAGTATTTACATGCATACATTTAATAATTTTACGTTGAAATATTTTACCTCCCATATTTGCAATCTAAAATGTATTTGCTTTATATGTTTAATTATATTTTACATTCAATGCAAATATTCCCTCAATGTTATAATATTAATAACGTTTATTTTTTAAACATATTCTTTTAACTTTTTAATATTTTCAATATTGTAAATGATGCGTAAATTCTCAGCATTTCTTCATCTATTTTGGCGTCTAATTATTTCTTTTTTTTTTCGTTTATTTTTCTTTCTCTTTTTTATTCTTTGTATATGTGTTTTCTTTTTACTTGTTTTTTTAACTTTTGGTGTTCTTTATGATAAACTTTACATGGTACTTACTCTATCAGATTTCAAATAAATGCCAAGAGAGACATATTGAGGGTGATGTATCTATCTATCTATCTATCTATCTATCTATCTATCTATCTATCTATCTATCTATCTATCTATCTATCTTCCTCTCTATCTCTGTCTCTGTCTCTGTCTCTCTCTGTCTCTCTCTCTCTCTCTCTCTCTCTCTATATATATATATATATATATATATATATATATATATATTCAAATATGATCTGTTTTATTAGATCTTAATATTATTACTTTACAATACAGGATTAAAATGAATAATTTTGATCCCATGATGAGCTATTAAGATAGTATGATGATATGGGGTAATCTGATATACCCATTTCAGGAATTACTACACTAACACAGACACACTAAATACAGTAATATCTAAGCGTGAGGCAAAGCAAAGTTAAGCAGTTATGATCCAAAGCATATAACCCGCACTTTCGTAATATACGTTTGTTAGTAACATTTTGTTAATTATAACAGTGTTTTGTCTTCATAATTACTAGCGTGAAAGGCCACAACACTGGCGACGAAGTCTTAATTATACAAACCTGAAGACAAGGTATTGTAATGTATTCAGCCATACATTATTTTTTTTTTCTTTCGAACAATTGGAATCGATTCAAAAGACAAATATATTTTGTAGTCAAAATGAAATAAATTATCATATATATATATATATATATATATATATATATATATATATATATATATATATATGAGATGGTCAGTTCCCTACAAGATTTAAACAGCATCGTACGTAGGAAAACTATCAAAAATATTTAAATAAATAATGTAATATTAGTATAGGCCCCTTCAAAGAAACATTGAAAGTTAAGCACTGTCGGAAAGATAAGAATTAACATTCACCTAAAAGCCTCATTGCAATGCTCCAACTGTGTCGTAGATTACTATAATATATTTAGATATGTATGTAAACTGATTTCAGTGCAAATATCAATTACTTTCTCCGTTATTACATGCCACTACCTCGTGGCTTAATTGGACTAGGTGGACGCTTACAGATTCAAGCTTATGACCGTCTGTGATAGTTACTTCCCTGGGGTTATTAGATCAATAACCTTTAAATGATGTCTTACGTAGGTAAAATATTTAAAAATATAAAACCATAATTTAATATTATTATATATAAAAAGTATGTGCACACACACACACACATATATATGTTATTTTTCTTATTTTATTCTACCTTTCTATCTATCTATCTTTCTACTAGTCGACCTTCCCATGTTTCTATCTATCTATCTATCTTTCTACCTATCTATCTATATATCTATCTATCTATATATATATATATATATATATATATATATATATATAATTCTATCTATATTTCTATCTACCGGCAATCTTCCTTCCCTCCTTTCTTCCTTTTTCACCCCCTCCCCTACCTCTCTATCTACTCACCCATCCTCCATTCTCTTCTACTCATCTCTCTCTCTCCATCTATCTCTCCAAACCCAAGCACACATCCTCACCCCCAACCACCCACACATCCACATTCATGTGTGAACTCACCAGGGACACCGTCATGGATGACCGGGAATGATCACACACACATACCATACAGATTGACCGGCACTATAAAAGCAATAAAAGTAATGAAACCAAATACACAAATGTACTCAAATGACCAAACACTTGCCAAACGGAATATATTTTTATTACAACAATTCAATCCCCAGAACATTTTTTCTGTCAAATGGAAGAACAATGAAATGTTTTCTACAATGAAACACTTTTATCACATGGAATATACATCTGAAGAGAGCATAATGGATAAACGATAAATGCTCGAAACGCGTTATGATGTTATATTAAAAAAAAAAACTCACAATGTTAATATGATAAGATAATAAATTATTATTGAAAAAGTGTTTTTACTAGCGTTGGTAACTACAATTCGTTAAATATATATATATATATATATATATATATATATATATATATATACATGTACACATATACATAAATATATATATATATATATACATATAGTAAGTTATGTAATTATATTTATATTTTCATAGCTTACTACCTAGCTCTACTTACGTATCGAGCACTGTTGAAGTAAATACTGAAAATTAATACATACAAAATTGTATCTCCTTATAAAAGTGTGTGTGGATACATGAAATAGTAACATATATATATATATATATATATATATATATATATATATACACATATATATACTGTGTGCTGTACCTCTTATGTGCATTGTATTTTATCCATTTGTAGATAAATTACTCAAAATCCTCTGTAATTTGAATTTGCCTTATTAACTCTGAGAGTATCAGCTTTATATTTCAAACATTTAACTAGAATAAACATCAAACATAATATTAAACAGACATGAAAATTAAACAATCTATACCATAATACTAGACATGATGTCTACTAGAATGTATAAATATATATATATATATATATATATATATATATATATATTAAGTGTTAGTCATGTATACACAACAAATATGCATACGCATTAGTACATATAAATACATATGTATATGAAAAATGAAACGTTTTTCATATGTTTATCCACTTTTTTTCTTGATTCAAAGCCTTTTTAAAGATCTATTTGTTATATGAATATGTGCTTACTATTAAGAGAACCCTCCATGGATAATGACAATAGATTTTAAGTACATAGTGGAATAAACAGAGCACACTTAGCATAAAAGTTTGACCAGAGAAAATTAACGATATTTTGATAGAGTTTACAACAATGATATTTATTCAAGTTGAAAAGCTTTTAGACGTGTCAAATTTTTAAAGTACAGGACAGAGAGTAGGGAATCCTAAATGATGATACCTGTATAGACTATCCAACACTTAGCTGTTAACTTCATGACTGACTAAGTAAAAGTTCATAAAGTTTTGAAATAAGGTTACATATAGCAAAATGATCAATAGAACTATTAAACTTTCATGAATGATTGATGTCTGAAATTTACCAAATTCCACATCGGTGTCGCCTCTGCGTTGTTCTATGACCTGGCACATCCATTTCCTTAAACAGATTACCATGATAACAGCATGACAAGACGTGCATAAAATGTGTTTCATATTCGGCATTAAGTAAGCAAATATTCAGCATAAAGTAAAAGGAAATTCAATCGATTTCTAGAGAATAGAGATAAAACGAATTTAAATATATTAACACTTTCAATATTGAAGCGATATTTAAATTATAAATATATATATATATATATATATATATATATATATATATATATATATATATATATATATATATATATATATATGAGAAAGGAAGGATAATACCTATCCGAAGAAATGAGAGATGAAAAAAGAAAAAAACAAAAGATATTTTTTTTATGTATTCATCAAGGTTTCCTGTTTATTTGTAAGACTCTCTCAGGATAATAATTTTAAGAAAACTGTCATGCAAGTACATAGAACTATTGGGGTTACATGATGGGTTATGGTGGCTACTACTTCTTCTCTGTCAACCCAATACTTCAATGTACTTGCATGACATTTTTCTTTAAATTATGAAAGTCTGAGGAAGTATTACAAATAAAGACGAAACGTTGATGAATACATAGAAAAACTATTTTGGTTTTATATATATATATATATATATATATATATATATATATATATATATATATATATATATATATATATAAACAAAAAGACAGCCAGTGAAAGACTGTAGGAGTAAAATCTGGTTTTAGAAATGTGGATAAATCTAACGGTATGTCAGTTATTTTCAATAAGTTACACTGTGATGTAAGACAGGGTGTTAAGATCACTAAATGCGGCGTCGGACATTGTAAATAACTTTGGTTTACTTTTTAAATGATGCGACTTCTCTCAACCCAGACCTTGGTCCTGCGCGCCCAGTAGTGGCTAGTACTTCTTCTCATCAACCCATCATGTCAAGCCACTATTTCTATGGACTTGCATGACCTTTCTCTTAAAATTATCATCCTTAATAAGACTTACAAATAAATACGAAACGTTGATGAATACATAAAAAAACATATTTTTGTTTTTACTTTTTCATTTTCTATTACGTCAGATGACTATCATCTTTCCTTTTTCATATATATATATATATATATATATATATATATATATATATATATATATATATATATATATATATATATATATATATATATGGGAAAATGAAAAAGGTAAACCAAAAAGTGATGTTTTTTTATGTGTACATCAACGTTTCGTCTTTAGTTATAAACCTTCATCAGGTTGATAATATAAAGTTTAATGTCATGCCAGTACGTGTACGCATAGGGTTGACATTATGGGATGAAGGGAGGAAAGTAGTAGCCACCACTGAGACACAGCATGATTGACGTCCGGACTTAGTGGAGTCATTACGTCGGATTACCTTCATCCTCTCTCTCTCTCTCTCTCTCTCTCTCTCTCTCTATATATATATATATATATATATATATATATATATATATGTATATATATATATATATATATATATATATATATACATATAAAAACAGACAGACAAAGACAGTGAGAGTAAAATCTGTTTTTAGAAATCTGGATAAATCTAACGGTATGTGGTTTTATATACAATAAGTTACAATGTGATCTAAGACAGGGTGCTAAAATAACTAAATGCGACGTCACACACTGTTAATAACTTTTGTTTACTTTTCAAATGATGCGACCTTGGTCCTGCGCGCCAAGTAGTGGCTACTACTTCTTCTCAACCCATCATGTAAACCCAATATTTTTATGTAATTGCATGACATCTTTCTTAAAATTATCATCCTAAAGAAGTCTTACAAATAAAGACGAAACGTTGATGAATACATAAAACACATATTTTGGTTTTTACTTTTTTTTCCTATTACGTCGGATTACTATTATACTTCCTTTCTCATATATATATATATATATATATATATATATATATATATATATATATATATATATATATATGTGTGTGTGTGTGTGTGTATATATATATATATATATGTGTGTGTATATATATATATATATATGTGTGTGTATATATATATATATATATATATATATATATATATAAACAAAGAAACAGACAGAGAAAGACAGTGAGAGCAAATCTTTTTTTAGAAATGTGGATAAATCTAACGGTATGTCGGTTATATTCAATAAGTTACGATGTGCTCTAAGACCGATGGCTAAAATCACTAAATGCAACGTAACACTTTGTTAATAACTTTGCTTTATTTTTCAAATGATGCGACTCGGATATACTTTTGATGATCGGCGATGCCGGAAAACTGCTAAAACGTCTTAAGCTATGTTAATATTTTAATATTTTTTTTCTATTCGTCTCAATATGCCTTTTTTCAAATTCGACTCCCCTGTTACTTTGTTGGTATTTAAACGTAATTTGTAAATGCATTCACTTGGATACACACATGTGTATTCAATTAATGTTTATTATTTGTTCATCTAGAGACAACACAATATGTCATGCTGTTCTTCGCCTTATCTGTAATCATCGTTTTCTTGCGCTGGAATATTGTTATTCGAATTTCATTATTTCACATTGATAAGAGCGAGACTCGTTCAAAACCAATCATCGTTTCTAATTAATCCCCTTTCAGAATGACATAAAGATAGCACACATTTTTTTTAATGTGTAAAACTAAGCACGGAACACCTGAAAATTGTCGTTCCTTTTATTATCCAAACTAATATAATTAGTTACAATTTGTGTACAGATAATCATTTTAGTTTTTATGTTGATATAACTTCTTTTATTTTGGCGTTAACTTCACTTAATATCGGTTCAATTAGATAAAGACCGAAATATCACTATTTACAAAGTATAACATATAAGCAGAGCCGTCCCCTAACTTAACTAATTGTTGTGAAAATACATTGAGGAGTCAAAAATACTACAGAGTGTTTAGAAAAAAGTGATATCATTAGAGATATAAATCTTACACAAAATAAATAGTTTAGGTAAATTAACAAGATTAATGTTAAACAGCATGGAATATATTATTTTTTCTGTTTAATGTTAACGTATATATAATACTTATTCCATGTAACGCCTTTAAAAATTGTCAATATGCAAACCGACTGAGACACGACCGTCTTTTCCGATGTTATTCGTCGGTCATATTTGTTTGCTTTACTCTTTCGTTTGTTTGTGTAATGTAAGAGTCTGCTTTGCCATTGGCAACTATTCAGAAAGCTCATTCACAAATGCACGCATCCTACTCTTGTTCGACTGTCTTCGAGCAGACTCAAAATTGTTTGAATTGATTGTGAAAGGTATTAAATTGCGAAACTTTTCAATTGAACTTTATTATTTCACAAAAAATATTTCAAATAATTAAATCTATAGAATGCATTTTCTAAATAATTAATGTTTAGCCAATAATACATTAATAACTACTGACAAGTGTTGCGTGAAAATGTGCTATCATGTAAAACATACGCATAACATAAACAATATAAGTTGATATCATTTGAGACATAACTATAACAGAAACTATATAAGTTAATATCATTTGAGACATAAATATAACAGAAACTATATAAGTTGATACCATTTGAGACATAAACATAAGTGAAACTATATAAGTTGATATCATTTGAGACATAAACATAACATAAACTATATAAGTTGATAGCATTTGTGACATAAACATAATATAAACTATATAAGTTGATATCATTTGAGACATAAACATAAGTGAAACTATATAAGTTGATATCATTTGAGACATGAACATAACATAAACTATATAAGTTGATATCATTTGAGACATAGACATAACATAAACTATATAAGTTGATATCATTTGAGACATAAACATAACATAAACTATATAAGTTGATATCATTTGAGGCATAAACATAACATAAACTATATAAGTTGATATCATTTAAGACATAAAAATAACATAAACTATATACGTTGATATTATTAGAGACATAACAATAATAGAAACGATATAAGTTGATAACATTTGAGACATAAACATAACATAAACTATATAAGTTGATATCATTTGAGACATAAACATAACATAAACTATATAAGTTGATATCATTTGAGGCATAAACATAACATAAACTATATAAGTTGATATCATTTAAGACATAAAAATAACATAAACTATATACGTTGATATTATTAGAGACATAACAATAATAGAAACGATATAAGTTGATAACATTTGAGACATAAACATAACATAAACGATATAAGTTGATATCATTTGAGACATACACATAACATAAATTATATAAGTTGATATCATTTGAGACATAAACATAACATAAACTATATAAGTTGATATCATTTGAGACATAAACATAACATAAACTATATAAGTTGATATCATTTGAGACATAAACATAACCTAAACTATATAAGTTGATAACATTTGAGACATAAAGATAACATAAATTATATAAGTTGATATCATTTGAGACATAAACATAACATAAACTATATTGTAGTGCAATTTAATTACTTTTTTAGAACAAGAGATGGTTATCGTCATAAGAATTGGCCATAGAATAAGTTGGCTGATTCGGAGGGATTTATGCTAAAACTCTACCGTATGTCTATGAGGCTTCAGTAGATACGTTTCGTCTCACATGCTGGGTTCTGATTATTTTACCCAGAAAGACAAGACACTTCTTTACAACCGTGTGTTTTGGCAAGTCTCGTTATTTCCTTATAAGGCATATGTTAAAATAGATTTCCTTCCGATTTGATACAAAATAGTAACCCTATAATCCATTCATATGACATTATATGGACTTTAAAAAATGTACTAAAACGGCTTTGCAATGTCAATAGCTATATAAAAGAAATATACATTAGTAAACAGATTTTTCGAAAACAATATAAACGAACACAGATGATCAAGTGATGGTGTTATTCACAATAAGGGCAATTAAATATGCTCCTTCTCGAATCTGATTGTAGTGCTTCCCACCACCGATTCTATTATTTTGTATGCATCTTTTCCTCGGATATAATTCTTGTACAGTAACGCCTTTTCTTAGAAGTAATGCACAATTTATCAAATCTCCAACAATCCCGGTGTGTCTTTAATAAAAACAGGTATCGCCAGGACTATAACGTCGTCGCTATGTACAAGAGCAGCCGGATAATTTTATTTTTATTTATACACCTTAATATCATGTGTATTCGAGTATGTTTGTTAGTTTTTAGTTTCTTTACTTCACTACAATCTTCTCTTACTTGTGTCTAAATGAACTTATTTGAAATGTGTTATTTTATATCTAATCAAGCGATTAGCGTTGAAAGCATAATTATTATTAATTGATCCAATTGGAAAAGGTATAACATAACACCTTTATATCTATCTCGCCTATGAAGAAGCGAAACACCTGCATCATTCATATTATCAGTTACGATAATTTTGGTTATGTAATTAAAATTATTTTCATTTTCTAATAATTTGTTGTGCATGCCTTTCATTTTTCTTCTTTGGTAGGAATTCTGTATAGAATAATTACAATTTCTTTAATCATAAACAGCTGTTGTTTTCAATTATATCATGTTTACCTCTGGAATACTTACTCGTAGAATGAAAGAATCTTTCGGAAATACATTTTATTTACACAGACATGTACAATATCTGCGACACTGGACTTTCAATGGTATTGATAAACAGCTATTATAAACTGAAATCTCATCAGGCAGAGTTAGAATCCGATCTTAACCTTAGATCATATTTTGAAAGATTGAAAGGGAGAAAAAAAAAATTTAAATTTCAAAATCAAAATCATATATATATATATATATATATATATATATATATATATATATATATATATATATATATTATATTATATTAAATGAAATAATAAAATAAGGTGTCAATCACATTTTATTAAAATTCAAAGTTCAAGCAAAGTATCTTAACGCCATTAGCTCATGAGTTTTTAAAGATAAATCTTCTCCCCAGAGGATCATTACCAAAGTGACATCACTACAGGCAAAAAAAATCCCTTTGAAAATATATGAAAATATATACAGCAATAAATAAAAATACATAACATCAAATATATCAACCCAAAAACGTCATAGAGTTTAAAAGACATAATTAGGAAATACATCCAGAAGTCCAGAAGGCTGAAAGAAAATTAATGCAGGCAACGAGTGAAAGTCCAAAAGCTAGAGATTGAGAGAATTGAAGAAATAGTCCAACCGTGAGATGCGTCAGCAATCGATGAATTAGAAAAGTATCCAATGTTTATGTTAGTCCGATAAATAAATTAAATCTAATAAAAATAAAAATCTGCAGCTGATCGAGTCGACAAAATCAGCCACATTTTCACCCGAATCGAACATCCAGCATATTGAGCTTCAGTTGTTATCCGGATGTTTTAAAGCTCTATCCAGTATATTGAGCTTCCGTTTTCATCCGGATGTTTTAAACTCTATCCAGTATAATAGGCTTCAGTTTTTATCCGGATGTTTTCACTAATTATAAGATATTATGATTCAATAACAAAATCCACAACAGAAAATACATTTTCGTACTTTTTACAAGTCATCAATATTCAGAGATTAGCTATCCCTATAATATATACATATATATATATATATATATATATATATATATATATGTGTGTGTGTGTGTGTGTATGTAAGTAAATTTCGCGTACAACAAAATCGTAGGATACATTTCAGAGGATACTTTTTTTTTAATCAATGCAAGGGCGGGTGCAAAATGTTTTCTTAACACCTTATCGTCTGATCCTCTAAGAGGAAACGTCAGAATAATAAATTAAAAACCAAGACTATCGAATGAGATATGAGGGGAATATATTTGTTTAAGTTGGAGAAAACGATTGAGAGAAAAAAAAGAAGTAAATCTCTCAAAGTTATGGTGAATTTGAATCATTAAAGATCTCCTACTGATGCTTCAAAATCTTTTGTGTACACAGGCTAGGTCGAGAATTGTTAATACCTAACGCCTCAATAATATTGAGATGCAAGTTTGACCTGACACAGTGTAAGACAGAACACCACCAATCGGAATACTGGTCAGAACAACTATTTGTACTAACCAGGTGATAACCGATGGCTGATTCCTGTGCCTGGAAGTTCCCGGATGATATTGAAACCTTGTGTAAACGAATATCACGTGGTATGTGTTGGGATATTCTATTTTTTTATATTTGGGATGTCTATATATATGTGTAAATATATATATTTATATATATATATATATATATATATATATATATATATATATATATATATATATATATATATATATATATATATATACATATTATTCATTTCAGAACTACTGATTCTATATAATCCGTATATTTTTTGAAAAATATAATCTGTACCTAAGATGTCATAACAGACACACTAAGAAACACACATACACACTATATATATATATATATATATATATATATATATATATATATATATATATATATATATATATATATATATACATTTTATACGTAAATTGCATTATTAGTCACCCTTAAATTTATAGGACGTTATTATCGTTAACATAGATATTTACTTATTAATTTTATACGTACATCAACGTAATCTATGGACACGTGTTTCATGGACATGTTGGTCCAGAGTACTTTCTGACCTGCCTGGGTCCATTTTGTTCTAAAACAAAAACCTGCTATAAACAAGATTAATTTTAACACTAGTACTAACATACTTAACTGCTTATAATACCTAATAAATATAGTTTCATATTTAAAGTTTCCCACCATAATTACTTATAAATCTACCTCCAGGTCTTTACCTGTTTGTCATTATTCCACTGACGATTGACCCAGGCGGGTCAGCAAGTACTCTGGACCAACATGTACATTACGGCAGTTTCATCAGCCAATTTTCTTCCGAGATTAAGATTTTAATCCGGAAATTTGAAGGGATCAATACTAAAATAACGAGACAAAAATTGTCGGTTATTTTTAATAACACACACACACACACACATATATATATATATATATATATATATATACACGTGCTGGTCAAAAAAATAGAACATATGTATAAAACTGTAAAAATCATTCCGTTTGAGATAATTGTCGGCTTTTAAATTGTGTAGGCGAAATATTCTATATGTAAATAACAATTACAACTATTGTTAATCATTTGTAATATTTGCATATGTCAGACTTTATTGTCACAGAGTAGTTTATTGTCACATTGGGAAATTCAGCGTTTCAATTTAATAGAACATTATTCGTTGAGTAATCTTAAACTCAAAAAAAGTATGTGTTTAAAAAGATTTTGCAAGTAATTTAATCATAATCTCTCATTATGGGTCGCTCTAAAGACATATCTTTGTTTGAGAAGCAGCGAATGTTCGATTTGCGGGAAGTAGGAAAGACGCACATGGAAATCGCAACCAATGTCGGATGTTCAAAATCGGTAGTGACCAAAGTGCTCCAGAAAGATGTTAAGGGTGTTTCCAACAGCAATTGCAAGAAATAGTGACGAAAGAAAAGCACCACTGAAAGACAAGACCGGGCACTGGACAAGGTGGCAAAGAAAAGTCGATTCCAGTCAACAAGCCACATTACTAAAAGTGGAAACAGGCTTCTGGTGCCGACGTTTCACGAAGCACTACCTACCGAAGGCTCCGGCAACTGGGATACCAAAATCGTATAGCTGCCACCAAACCGCTCCTTAACAAAAATCAGATGTTGAAGAGGCTACGATGGGCAACTGGTCATCAAACCTGGACTACAGACGAATGGCGGCGTGTGATCTTTTCAGATGAGTCTCGATTTTGTATTTCTTTCGGCGACCAAGGGCCACGTGTTTGGCGAAGATCCACGGAACGGTATAACCAAGAATGCGTCAAGAAGTCTGTGAAGTTCCCGCAGTCTTGCATGGTTTTGGGCTGTATGAGTGCTAAGGGTGTTGGTAATTTCTGCTTCATCAAAGGAAATGTAAACGCAACAGTGTACCAATATATCATTGAAGCTAATTTACTGTAAGTGCTGGATAATCAGTTTGACAATGACGCCACATACATCATTTTTCAACATGACTTGGCACCGACACACTCTGCCAAGTCCACAACTTCCTGGCCCCGAGAACAATCGATCCCTGTTCTTGAATGGCCGGCGAACTCGACAGATTTTAACGTTATTGAAGCCTTGTAGGATCAGATGAAGAGGAAGCTTCGCAAAGAAAAACCTACTACCCTTGCAGCCATATATATTGCAATACAGAACACATGTGATTCGGTGTCTACACAGTTTGCGAGAAGCTTGTTGATTCCATGCCCGGCGAATTGATGCTGTTATCAAGGCAAAAGGTGCTGCTACTAAATATTGATTAATTTTTATCTGTATTTAAGTTAATAAAAAAAACTATTTTGTTTTCTTAACTGTCTTGTTCTATTATTTTGAAACGCGAAATATTGAAAAACTGACATTGCAATTGATATGAAAAAATTTTTCTATCGTAAACCAACTATTTCAGTTAGTTTAGCATTATAGGAATATTTTAGCACCAATTACATCTCACAGATTGTCCTCAATAAAAATGAGATATTATGATTAAATTACTTGCAAAATCTTTTTAAACACATAATTTTTTTGAGTTTGAGATTACTCAACGAATAATGTTCTATTAAATTGAAACGTTGAATTTCCTAATGTGACAATAAACTACTCTGTGACAATCAAGTCTGATATATGCAAATATGATAAATGATTAAAAATAGTTGTAATTGTTATTTACATATAGAATATTTCGCCTACACAATTTAAAAGCCGAAAATTATCTCAAACGGAATGATATTTACAGTTTTATACATATGTTCTATTTTTTTGACCAGCACGAGTATATATATATATATATATATATATATATATATATATATATATATATTAATTTTATACATTTTTATCACCTAAATATTAAATGAATGTTCATGTAATTATGCTTATTGGTGATTGCAGCGTTCGTTGTTTAATGCTTACTACTATTTTGATTGTCTTACTTCCTACGTGTTGAAGATGCAGAAAATTGCATATATATTACTTAAGAAGTAAGACAATAGTAAGCAAAAAACAATGAAAGCTTCAATCACCAATAAAAATAATAACATAAACATACATTATATATATATACATATATATATATATACATATATATATATATATATATATATATATATATATATATATATATATATATACATATATATACATATATATATATATATATATATATATATAAGGATATGAGTGATGTGAATTAAAATCTAGACAATTAATGTTATTAAATTATATATATATATATATAGATACACATTTTTCTTTTCTTAACCCATAGATTTTCAAAAATGTATAATTTTCTTATCAGACGAGATTATCAGATACATTATATAATTGTTAAGCACGGATTTGAAAATACAAAAAAAATAAAAAATATAAATTATGCTAAGTTTATTTCTTCGATGAAAAATTTAAAGCATGCCCTAAACAGCACAACTAGGAGATCATAAATGTTAAGCAAATGCAAGGTGGGTGAATAGCCGAATTTCCGAATAAGTTCGAATACTGAAACATTTCGGTTAGGAAAATAGAAGTATTCGTGTGCGAGGTGAAATTTTATTGGCACAAATGTGACTCACCAGAAAGAAATACAAGTCTATAAATCTCGAGAAAAATTGTTCTAAACTCAAAAAATAAGAAGACACATGGCCGGTATATTTTTTTCTTGCAGAGTAAAAATGCGATGGGTTAAACCTCAACTGACAAAACCTTAATAGTATATCTATATATATATATACATATATATATATATGTATATATATATATATATATATATATATATATATATATATATATATATATATATATTTATATATATATATTAGAAAAAATGTTCCGACGTAATGGAAATTGAAAAATGAAAACCAAACATATTATTTATGTATTTATCAACGTTTTGTCTTAATTATTAAGTACCGAATGTTTGAAACAAGCAGTGGTTGTGAGTGTGAGTTTTAATTAGGGCCGCTTATGAAAAAAACAACAGATACACGTTAATGGGAAATTTACTTGCCAATAGAGAGTTTTGGGGAATGGATGCGGTTGCAGTTATAAGATCATTAGGTAGAGGGAGAGACATTACAATACTTGTGCAAAAGAATGAGGGCGAACATTGGAAGCGGTTAGGTTAATTTCAAATATAAAAGGGAAAGGAATGCGCATGATACAGGGTTATTTAATATTATGAATATTAGCCTTGTGATGAGATGGCGGAACGATTACATTTCAGAATCGTCTAAGGAGTAAGGAAGTACAGGCCGAGAACAAGATTATGTTTGCTAACGGTTTCCACATTTGACACTTATATATATATATATACAGGGTGGGCAAAAATAAGGGTCCTATTTTTAAAAATTCATAATTTTTTTATTTATTGATTTAAAAATTTTTTTTTTTAAGAATAAGTAAAGGACCTCTTCCGAAGCAAGCATGAGCCGTATTAGCCCTAAGGAACGCACCCTCATTTAGAAAACATTATTTTTGCTTAAAAAACTCAAAACAGTGTAAAAAACAATACTTTAGCTTTTGTAAGTTTTAAGAAGTGTTTTTCGGCTAAAAATTGTTTTGTTTATTTCAAAAAATCTCGGAAGGGTCAGTCTACACACACATAAAGTTTGGTGAGTTTAACTTTTATTTTGTGGAAGTTATTCAAATTCAAGTTATTCAAATTTAAAGATAGGACCCTTATTTTGGCCCACCCTGTGTATATATATATATATATATATATATATATATATATATATATATATATATATATATGTGGGGGGGCTGTGTGTGCGTATGTGTGTGTAGTTCGGCAGCATGTAATTTGTAATGCAAGCGTCATTGAAGACCACAAAGTTCTCTCTCTTCACGATCTTTTTCATCAATTTCTCGACGCGGCAAGCGATTCTTCGGTTTTCGGGTGTAAACCGGTGGATTATGGCAAACAGCTTCCTGAAGACGGTCGAGAGCCCGAAATTGCTATAGAATGGCCTACAACACTACGCTATGTGTCATACCCCACCGGTTTACACCTGAACACCGAAGAATCGCTTGCCGCGTCGGGAAATTGACAAAAAATATCGTGAAAAAGAGAACACCGTGGTCTTTAATGACGCTTGCATATATATATATATATATATATATATATATATATATATATATATATATACATACATACATACATACATATATATATATATATATATATATATATATATATATATATATATATATATATATATATATATATATATATATATATATATATATATATATATATATATATATATATATATAAATAAAGCGAAAGTTTTTACCATTAATCCTAACTAAATAAACATCAAAACACGTTAGGATTATTATATAATTATATAGGCATCTCCTACTCACTCAAACAAATCTAGATTTTGCTCATTTGAATATTTATTTACTTTTAAGTTTTTAATAAATTAATATTCTCTACCTTTCTACTTTTTATTGTCAAATTTTCTTTTACATACGCAATCGTTTTATCGATAGTACTATTATCATAATTATAAATAAAATAAGATAAACAGATTTTATTTTAAAAAAATGATAGCGTTTAAAAACTTATTTAGTAATTCATTTTCAAGGGAGATCATTTACTTCCGGCTTTAGTAAAGTGTCAAATATCGCTGAGATGTCGAGAACAGATACTACACTTTGATATTAGCCAAAAGGCCACGAAATAATAATAAAAACAAATTTGACTAGTCATTTTTAAATTTAAAAAAAAATTGATTAAATTGGTGTATTTTTTTAATGGGCGGTGTAGTGTACTATCAGTTCTGCTGTCATAAGACTGTCACCCCAAGAATTACTTTCAATTGTTTTTAAGGGTGAGTAGGGGGGGGGGGGACGGATACTCCGAGAATGAAAAATCCTCAAGATTCGATTCAGTCAAAAATCTGTTAAGCGGGTAGTGTTAGTGTAGTATCGGTTCAGTTCTCCTAAGATCGTCCACGCAAGAATGACTTCCTCCTTTTTGGTGAAGGGGAGTTGTGTACGTTCATCATGATTTTATCGTCTGTCAGGAGGGGGTTAGTTTAGTATATGTTCGTTCACCATAAACCTAGCAAAGGAAGAATGATAACTCAAG
Organism: Sepiola atlantica; assembly: GCA_963556195.1. Classification (NCBI taxonomy): domain Eukaryota; kingdom Metazoa; phylum Mollusca; class Cephalopoda; order Sepiida; family Sepiolidae; genus Sepiola; species Sepiola atlantica. Next base: position 38,649,783 of record OY744555.1, read on the forward strand.
TTTATAATAACCATGCTTTTTTAACTATAAAATTATAAAAGGTATCGTTCTTCTGTAGCCAGCATATTCATCTTTGTTTATAAAGATGGAGACTATATTTTTCAGCCAATTTTCATTTAAGCGTTTCACGTGGAGAATGAAACTTGCCATGTTTTTTTATGTTATCTAAATGAATAAATGCAAAAGTGTGTCCACCTATTCAAACTATATTGACATTAAAACGGTATATGCTTATTTAATTCTCTGTAGTATATTTTAATTAGTTATGATACATTCCTTTCAAGCATTACCACGTCTTCGGTGGGAGAATGCCGTACAGTATACATCCGTTCAACATGATAGCATTTCCTCATGATTACCAGTTTGTAGGGGGGGAATTAGTGTACTATATATTTTGTTGTGATGATATCATCCTCCCAAGCATAAACCCCTCCTTTGGGGAAGGGGTCAGTGTATATAGTTGTTTCATCATATCATCCTCTTATTTGCATATTTATTTATTTTTTAGTTTCTAATTAATTAATATTTTTCTAATCTGTTCATAATTAAATATACGCGTTTTTTATTTTTTAAATACATTTATTACTGTTGTTTTTGTTGTGGTTGTTTTTGCTGTTCCTATTCCTATTTACTTCCTCCCAGAAGAGAAGATTCAGGCACAATGTCAATATTAAACCTAGAAGGAATACAGCTTCCCCAAAATAGGCACCTTAAATTGGAACAAAAAATTCAATTGCCCCAGTCTAGAAGGAGTTCTTCTTCACTGACAGAGAACATTAAAACTAATTTCAGATTCATTCAAAAGAGATACTACATTTGCTCCTAGCCAAAAGGTCAAGGAGTAAACAATTAGTGATAATGATGATGATGATGACGGTGACGATGACGATGACGATAATGACTTGTCATAGAAAAGTAAAAAACATACTCTACTCTTTCTAAATTATATAATGAATTATTTGTCTTTAATATTCTGTACGTATTTTTTTTTCTTTTATAATAAAGGTGAAAAGTACAAAGTACCCATTTCGAATTACTCAGTAATAAAAAAGTGGAGTATTTTACCAATCGACGTTCCACCCTTATGTTTATTCATTTCATTATAGAACAAGTAATAATCGGGAATTTATTAAAATTCTTATGCTGAAGCAAAATAAAATATATCGACATTGAATATCTTAAAGACTATATACATTGACGTTTTCGTTGGTTTTTTTTCTTAAAAAAAAAGATTTGACGATGTTCATGCACAGTATATTTCCCCCATATTGGAATATATCCAATAACACTACGACAATCATCATTTTTTTGAATTTCCTCTAAATTTCCAAAATGTTAAATGAAAATTACTTTGGTTTCTGTAAAGAAGACTACAGAGTCAGTAATTGCCGCCTGGGGGCGAGTAGTATATTTATATATATATATATATATATATATATATATATATATATATATTATTTATAAATAACACAGAGTGTTTTAGCTGACTAAGAATGTTTTTCTTTAATTTTCTGAATGGTCCATTTAGTGGTTCGGTCAAATTTCTGTATGTATGTTCCATGTGTTTCTTGTTCAATTTTCTTTACTTTTTCGCGAGTACTTTCGATTTTATTCGTCGAATCATCTTCAGGTAGTGTCAATTTTGGTTTCTTAAACAATATATCTTCACTGTTGAGTTCTTTATCATCATAACGGACAGTAATTTACAACTTAAAATGAGCGTTCATAATATTGAGATGTTACATGTGGTGACGTTCTAAGAGCGTGCAAGATTCAAAAGTGTTATTGCTTCACCGTTAAGGATTTGATTACGTTATGAGCGCGTTCAAGATTGAAACTTATAATTGCTTAATGGCTAATATTTTAGTAACGTTTATGCTAGACACTTTAAAATATTATGACTAGTTTCGTAATACACATTCTTGATTGTGGGATGTTCAGTTTTTCAGTTTTTATGTAGAGGGCTTCAAAAATGTTTAATCGTTTGGTGTTAGTATCGTGGTGTATTATTTTAGTATTGTTAACTAGTATGGGTCTATATTGTGAAGGGGACAGCCATGTATCTCCGACAATAACAATAAAGCTAATTCTTACATCAGTTTCACTACCACAACATATTCCCGAAGATTAACCTTACATCTCTCTGACACTATCTCCATTTGCCAACAAATAAATAAACATAACTGCCCCTTCACAACATAGACACATACTAATTAACAATGCTAAAATCAATAGAGAGAGAGAGGGACTCGTATGTGCAATATTCAATATTCACTATTGTAAGCGAACGTGAATATGATAGCAAGTCAAACTCGCCATGATAATAAAAAAACAAATTATAAATCATATGTACAAAAACAAACAAAGACTATCGACAAGATAATTAAATAAAAAATGGATATATTAAAAATAATCGTTTGTTTAAAATAATGTATTCTCTGTGCTGAAACGATAATCTAAATAAAGAATTATCGACGTAGTGTTCGATTTTATGAATGTATTTGCATCCATTTTCCTTTCTTTGTGTTTAATCAGATAATACTGTTATTCAATTCCTTTTCGGAATCTCTCAATATCGATTCTCACTGAGTCTAAATATACGTTTATTATGATTACTTTTTGGACACTTTCAAAGTCTTTTTCTCACATTAAATTTACATTTGAAATGTTATTGTCATGTTAAGTTCCATTTCTTTCGTTCTCACAATATATAGTTTATGTTTGTCTGTAATTCAGATTAACTTTGACATTTAATAATAGTCACTAGATTTTATATTTACTGTTGTGAAGTTGTTCACCAGTAAATAATAAATAAAGGAAGTCAAGTCGAGGGTTGGTTTAACAAGTGTATTAACAAAGTAAGAAAGTGACTAGCACTTGGCTAGACAGTTACAGGACTGTGTTTTGTCTTCTGGTGTCTCGCACTATTTATAGTGACAACCGGTGTTGTTTCTCCTGTGTAAGAACGGCCGGTGTAAGAGTTACCATGACTGAAAGAATTAAAAGTACGAAGAGATACACTAATTTTGTAATAAAAATAAGTTACATAGATTAGAAATGACAAAACTAATTTAAATTAAGTCGTGATGTTTCAGTTACGTCAGACAAATAATATAGCAACTGTTCTTTTTTTAACTAGTAAATCAGGATATTCCAAGGCGAACATCAACTCGAGAGTAAATGGCAATGAGATTATCAATTGGATAAAAAACTATACTATGAAACGCCTAAAACAGAATATTCTTAATTCATGGTATTTAATTACATTGAACGTATTGGCTTGAATGGTTTTGTTGCATAGAAGCAGTCACGTGGAAATGTGTTCTGAAAATATTTTACGAAAAAAAATTGATATATATATCCCTTCTCAAAACTTCGTTTGTTCCCGTCGGTAACTTATAATTGACGACGTATCCTTAACGGTTATATTGCTAGCTCAAACGGCGTGATGTGTTGAAATTTGAATGTAAACCATTTTTTAAGTTTTATTCTATATACAGTTTTCGTTTGTTATGAGAAAAGAAAAAGCAAAACAGAGATGTTTATCGCTAGTAGAAGGTAGAATCCGTAAGATGTTGATTCGGTAATAGTTCAAATGTCGAAGTATTTTAGGGAAAGATGCGCGGACACGCATTAAAGATAAGAATATATGTTGGTCTCCCATTAGAAAGCATTAAATATTGAAATGCAAGAACATTGTTTGAAGCCTAAGAATGCATTTTCTTTAAAATAAATAGTAATTTATTCAAAAGTAGTCTCAAATTTTTGACGTAATACGTCCTCGTAAGGGGTAGAAGACATTTTGCTCACATATCTTCTTATCTTTAATGCGTGTCCGCGCATCTTTCCTTAAAAGACTTCGACATTTGAACTATTACCGAATCAACATCTTACGAATTCTACCTTCTACTAGCGAGAAACATCTCGCTATTGAAAAAAAATGTCTTGTACCCCTGACGAGGACGTATTACGTCGAAAATTTGGGACTACTTTTAAATAAATTACTATTTATTAAAAAAAAATGGATTCTTAGGCTTCAAACAATTTTCTTATATATATATATATATATATATATATATATATAGGCTGCATCTTCTCGTGCAGGCAAATATTGTTGAGTATGACATAGAATGTATGTCAAGATATCTTATATCCACATAAAATGGTATAAGGTGGTATAATCTTTTATGTATCAGTTCTCATTATTTTTTAAAACAGTGCTCAATACGTGAGTAGAGCTAGGTAGTAAGTTATGGAAATATATTTATGGAAATTAAGCTACACATAGGCATAGTGTTTCATCCCCGTAAGATATATATATATATATATATATATATATGTGTGTGTGTGTGTGTGTGTGTGTGTGTGTGTGTGTGTGTGTGTGTGTGCCTTCATAATAAAACAATCCTTTTTATCAGCTCTTTACTATATTTCTTCCCTATTTTCGCTCTATTCCCACTCTTATCCTACTCAAAATGTATGCTAGTATAAAAATAGAACACAAGACCCAAAATATCAAAAGACGTCAGCAAACTGCAATACAAAAATGTTTCGTTTATTCATACAACATCAATTGTTTAGAGTCAAATGGAGATAAAATATAAAATATATTAAATACAACAGACGAATATCTAATGCCAGATGACTTCTATATCATTTAATTTTACCCAACTCTCTTAGTGTTCGTTTGCCTCAAACGTCAGTTTTTTTAGTACCCAATAATTGCAATTTGTGTCTTGTCTAAAATACATTTTGTTTACTCTGATATCACTTCTATTATTACCAAAAACGAAAATTCAGTCACTTAGAAGGTATTCATTACGATTTGGTTGTTTGTAAACTATGCCATTTTATTCTTTACACATTATCTGTGAATTAATTCTAATATCAATATCTTATAGATTGTTGGTCAGTTCCGTATACACATCTGCGTGTGTGTATATATACATATATATATGTATATATATATATATATATATATATATATATATATATATACATACATATATATATATATATATATATATATATATAATGAAGACTAATAATGACTTAACCCCCTACAATCACACTCTTAGTTTTAACCGCATTCACTCCCCGCACCCCTCTCCTTCTTCGCACCCGCTCCTCTTTCCCCCTCCACACCCCTTACTCATTCCCTCCCTGCCTACTGGTCGCACAAGAGTTTCTGCCTTTCCTCATTTTCAAGCCGGCTTTCTATTCGGGCTAACTTTAAAATATTTTCGCTGCATTTTTTCCCATTTTAAAGCATTTTCTTTGACATCTCTGCCCAGGAAGTATTGTTAATGGTGAATATTTTCCACCTCGCTCTCTTCTGAGCCTGCCTGCATCCACGAGCGTACCTCTTATTGGACATTTTACCCTTTGGATTTTCATTTTGCGCCACACCTGAAGTTGTGGCTTCTTGGAATTTAACTTTGAATCCTCTCTCACAACCTTTCGGGCCTTTTAACGACCTACCTATCTACATCTCATTCTCTCCGCTGGATTTTTCGACACCGGACTTTTTAGCAATCGGACATTTGCTTGCATTCGGGCAGAATTTTGCCCTGTGTTTCTTCCCCTACCACTTTTATTTTATATTTTCAAATTTTAAATCTTGGCCTTTGCCAACTTATCTATCCCAGCGACTTCCTCTGATGATAAGATTTTGATCTTTGAAAAGCCTGGCTTAAAGAAAATTTAACTTGAATAAATTGCCTTTTTTGCGGAATATACCTTGCTCTGAGCAATTGAATTGAATTATGATTTGGCTTTTGCTTCTCTAATTCCTTTCCATTCTTCTTTATTCTACCTGCTCTATCCTGGATATTGAGCTGTATACTCTTCACAATAGGTTTTACTTTTCCTAAAAGTTCGCTTTTAGTACACCACTTTATTTTAAGCTCCTACCTAGTTGAGCTTTACTCTCCTATTTGTGATATGTTCAACAAGGAATTCCTCCCGCTTTCGGCAAAAAATATACCCATTCCCTCAAATGAAACCTATATTTGCAAGCTTATCCAATCTGTGAAGAAGTTCCTCACTAACGTTAGATGGAAAGCATTTCACCATGATATGAACCACAAATCCTCCTCCCACCAAACTGACACCAGCAATTCCTCACCTCCTACCCATTTCGGATCTACTCTACCTATGAACGCTACTAGAGAACTGAAGAAATTAGAAAAAATCAGCTGCTTCCATGTACGGTCTCAAAACCTCCTCCTTCCCCAAACAAAATGAACACCTCAATAATTTCGAAAATGACCTATTTGACCTCATTAGTCGCATTAAATTCAAAAGGCACAATAAACACCTCAATCCCATCATCAAAAAAATCAACAAATTCACTAACAATATTAGGAAACACCCACATATAATTGTCCCAGCGGATAACACTAAGAATTTTTACAAACTAAAATTTAGTCAATACAAATCCTTAATCTACAAAGAATTAAATAAATCTTACAAAAGCACATCCTACGATACCTTGGCTAGTATAAATAGTAAGGCAAAATCCATACTAACATCTTTGAATGTCCTTAACTACGCAGAAATGTTTACCCCTGCAATACCTAGATTCACCTTGAGGAATCATGAAAATAATTTCCAGGAAAACCCTACCATCAGACTAATCTGCCCTTCTAAATCCGACCTAGGCATCATAAGTAAGAAGATCTTGGATAGAATTATCCCCACCTTAAAAGAACAAATTCGTTACACTCTTTGGCAATCCTCAGATGAGGTTATTACCTGGTTCCTTAACCTCATTGATAAGTCTAAACCTAACTTAGAATTTCATAACATTCGATATTAATAATTGCTACCAGTCCATGTCCCCTATTTTACTTAACAAAGCATTAATCTTCGCTAAAAATAATTCTGATATTACAGACATAGAGATTAAACTAATAATCTTAGCCAGAAGATACCTACTAGAATTTGATAATAAGCTTTGCACCAGGAAGAACACCCCCAATAACTTTGATATTACTATGGGGGCGTCAGACTCTGCCCAGGGCACTGACTTGGTAGGTTTGTACCTGATGAGAGAATTGGGGTTTAATTTTGGACATTTACAGGGTGGGTTGTATAGGGACGATGCCTTGTTTGTATCTGGGGAGAGATCGAGACAATATAATAACACTATCAAAAACTTACATAACTTCTTCAAAAACTTTGGTTTGACCTTATCAGTGGAACCTGAGAAAAGAATATCCAACTTTCTTGACCTCACATTAGATCTTAACTCGGGAACCTTCAGCCCATATCATAAACCTAACTTAACCCTTTTCTACGTACATAGCCTATCTAACTACTCTAAATCCATCATAAACTCAATAGGCCCCTCAGTATCTCACAGATTCTCTAAGCTATCTGCGAATAAATCTATCTTCGATCAAAATTCTAGCTTCTACAATAATGCTTTGCTAAACTCAGGCTACAATCACAAAGTTAAATATAACTGCAACCTCTTTACTCGTTAACAACCCTCAGGCATTATTACGCACAACATGACCACACACAGAAGTAAAAAGTTTAACACATCTGCACGTAAGACATTCAAAACACACGCTAATAAGCCCATAGGAACTAACAATATTGATAATCGGGCAGACCCAAAGGCGCACAGACAAAGAAGAAAACTTAGAAGAAAGAATAACATTTGGTTAAATCCGCCTTTCAGCAGTTATGTTAAAACCAATATACCTAAGGAATTTTTCCAAATTTTAGACAGATCTTTTAAGCACCCCCACAAATATAGCACTATTCTTAACAAAAATTCTATTAAAATATCTTACTCTACTATGCCCAATATTGAACAAACTATCATAACCTCTTACAATTGGAAAATCAAACATATCCAACAACAACCACCCACTGCATCCCTCACCACTTGTAACTGCTGTAAACCCAGAGATTGTCCCTTAAACAACAATTGTGTACAGAAGGACGTAATATACGCTTGTACTGTGAAACAATTCCCCCGCTCCACCAATGTTGTGAGCAATCATATTTCCCATACTCCACCCGAATTTTGCATCTCCCCTCAACCCCAATCCGCTTCTCCTCAAGACTCCCACTTATGCAGCCATACCTCTAACCAAGCACCCCCCAATAATAGATAGTACCCATGGGCTAACTCACATTTCCCCCATATCCGCTCAACCCTATTTCTTCAAAAAACCTCCCTCGCATAACTCGAATCTCTTAACCCAAATCTCATCTAATACCACTAGCAATCTCAATGCAACTATAGCACCACCCTTCAAGATACACACATATATTGGGGCGTCCTCTTTCCCCATTAAGACCCGGATCTCTAACTATATCTATTCCTTTAAAAATAGCAACGATAATAGCACAGGCACTTCACTTACCAATTTAATTAGAAACCTCAATCTTAAAAATACTCCCTATTCACTTCACTGGCCAATACTTAAAAAGTCCAAATCATATACCCCGGGAGCATCCCATTGCCAACTTTGTACTTTGGAAATCTTTATGATAGCTACTGCTAATAAATCTAAAAACATTATTAACTCTAAGAATGAACTTATCTCCAGTTGCAGGCATAAACGTAAATTCAAGTATAGCAACCATAGTAATCCCCGAGACACCCCTCCCCCATTTGATTAAATACCCTCCCATCATCTCGGATCTTCCGTCCCAAGATCTCGAATCTCCTTTCAGATTGTTCTAATTCCTGTAGTTCTATAATCTCTGCATATGCCCCCCTCATCCCTTTAGTCTTTCTCTTAACTTAAAAAATTACCCATAAACTCCGTAAGCTTCACAATTCCCTTAGCTTTAATACCTTTCTCCCACTAACCCCTAAATCATTCTACTTAACCGTCTTAACCGTATAATTTTTATATGACTTCCATTTCTTTCCCCTTTAACTTCTTTTAATACATTCTTCCGCTTCCCATCAACACTTCCAAACTTCTATCCTTCCCTCTCAACCTGATAACTAACCTACCATTTTCTTATTATACCCTAGCCTTTTTTTCACTTGTTGATTCGCCTTATCTACTCTTAATCCCCTTTGCACACTCCGATATCGAACTCCTTACTGTTCTCTCTGTGCACTCTAATTTTGTTTCCCCTCCTGCTTTTACTTTTAAATAATTCTTCTCACTCTTTTAATAGCCTAGTTTACCTCGCCCTTCGCTCACTTCTCTCAGACCATGTTCAACCCCTAACCCGCCCTCACTCTACATCTTTTAACCCCCATAATATTTACTTTTAACTGCGATCTCCATTCTCACACTGGTTTAATCTATTGTCACTACTTTAACTTCGTATGTCTCTTGCTTCTTTCTGCCATCATTAACCTAATTAATAATTTTCTTAATCAACCTCCATATACCTTTTTTTGATAATTATTTGTCTCAAAGTTTAATTTTCCCTCTTCCATAAAGCACTAGCGTCCCGTAACAGCTCATTTTATTTCAAACCATACCTTTAACAACCTTGCGGAATCCCATTCCGGATATCCTTTAAAGGTCTAATTTACTCTTTCCTCATTCTAATACTCATTTTCGAGTTCCAATTTTATCGACTTTTTCCCTCATTCTATTATTATTTTCTTATCAGCCAACCCATAATGTTCCTTGCGAGCTTAAAACCAATACTAATTTTATTATCTCTTTTTCATTTTTTATTTTTATTTTCTTATTTTTATTTTTATCTTTAATTTTAATTCTATTCTTATTTTACTTTTTTACTTTTTTAATCTTTAAATTTTTAATTTTTATTCTTACTATTTCTCTAATTCTACCCTTCAATATATTTTGCCTCATTCTTTATAAGTAAGGTCTCCTGATAAAATAACTAAACCCCGAACTCTATTCATAGGCGCATTCTGGTATTTGAACTCTCCCTCCCAGCACTCGTTGACTTACCCCTACTCCATCCTTTCCCTTTTCTAGTTGAACCCTAATTCGCGCTAACATCCAATTTCTACTTTCATGCGACTCACCTCCCACAATCACACTCTTAGTTTTAACCGCATTCACTCTCCGCACCCCTTCTCCTTCTTCGCACCCGCTCCTCTCTCCCCCTCCACACCCCTTACTCATTCCCTCCCTGCCTACTGGTCGCACAAGAGTTTCTGCCTTTCCTCATTGTCAAGCCGGCTTTCTCTTCGGGCTAACTTGAAAATATTTTCGCTGCATTTTTTCCCATTTTAAAGCATTTTCTTTGACATCTCTGCCCAGGAAGTATTGTTAATGGCGAATATTTTCCACCTCACTCTCTTCTGAGCCTGCCTGCCTGCATCCACGAGCGTACCTCTTATTGGACAATTTACCCTTTGGATTTTCTATTTTTCGCCGCACCTGAAGTTGTGGCTTCTTGGAATTTAACTTTGAATCCTCTCTCACAACCTTTCGGGCCTTTTAACGACCTACCTATCTACATCTCATTCTCTCCGCTGGATTTTTCGACATCGGACTTTTTAGCAATCGGACATTTGCTTGCATTCGGGCAGAATTTTGCCTTGTGTTTCTTCCCCTACAACTTTTATTTTATTTTTTCAAATTTTAAATCTTGGCATTTGCCAACTTATCTATCCCAGCGATTTCCTCTGATGATAAGATGTTGATCTTTGAAAAGCCTGGCTTAAGGAAAATTTAACTTGAATAAATTGCCTTTTTTGCGGAATATACCTTGCTCTGAGCAATTGAATTGAATTATGATTTGGCTTGTGCTTCTCTAATTCTTTTCCATTCTTCTAAATTCTACCTGCTCTATCCTGGATATTGAGCTGTATACTCTTCACAATAGGTTTTACTTTTCCTAAAATTTCGCTTTTAGTACACAACTTTATATATATATATATATATATATATATATATATATATATATATATATATATACGATGTATTTCTATGTAATTATTGTTATAGGTGATTTCAGCGTTAGATGGTATCAGCTAACTTATTATTTCAATTGTTTCACTTCCTAAGTGATTAAGATACAGAAAACTGCACTAATAGTCGCAATCAACTTATAGGACGTATTTTAACGTTAATATATCTAATTTTATTTAATACGCGTCTTAGGACAACGGTAGAACGCTGGACTATAATCATCAACATCGAGCGTTCGATCTCTGTGTATGTTAGCCATGCTGATGACGGTTGTGAGCTAGAAACACGTGTCCATGGATTACTTTTACGTGCGTATTAATTAAAATTATGTATATATATATCCATATATATATATATATATATATATATATATTTGTATAATTATGCAGCATTTTTTCCTTCATACACGTTTGATTGAACAGGAGTGTTAGCTTCTGTTTACTCATAATCTGACCCATTTTTATCCGTCGTCGAACGACCAATTTGGTGTTGTCATCAATGATGTGTAAGAAATCCTCATATTTTGTGCGAACGTTTTCGACCGACATCGGTCGTCTTCAGGCGGATAAATGAGTACGCAAAATAAAACTGGTGAATCCACTAAGAGGACGTGTTTTTAAACATGTCAGCAACATTTCAATATACCTTCGCCCCCCCCCACTTCATAACGAGAATGGTTAATGCTAAGTTTATTCATGCCCATGAACAACGCTTCCATTATGGGGAGGCGAACACTACAATATATATATATATATATATATATATATATATATATATATATATATATATGAGGGTGGTGTGTACTGTTTAGGGCCTTGGGGGCATGATACTTTTCTTACTTAAGATATCGATAAATTTCAGTGACAGATTCGGAAATCTAAAAAATAAAACTTAAAATAACAGAAATATGTTAGCACGAACAAACACACATATATGAAGCTCAGTTCATGTGTAGAGCTTATTTGTAAGGATATCGCCAACTGCCATTAGCTTTAAGACATAGCTCATTAGGTAAAACTCATTTGAGCTCCGGCACTTGACAATGTTTACATTGTGGTATCACTTAAATTCAGTCAGTGTCGTATGATAGCGAATGAGAAGGAGCGCCGACTGTCAGCTCAACGATTGAGTTTCAATCTCGGTTTGAAGTACTCGCTTGTCTAGGACATTGAAGAGAGGTGATACAGCAAAACAGTCTGTATGTGGATGACTAGACGAATTTCAACCTGACTCCGATAAGTTTGTCCGAGTCAGGATAGAAAAAAAATGAAGGAAAAGAAGAAACAAATATGCTTATACTTCTGAAGATGGTATATGTTACTGAAAGTACTCAATAAAATATTTTTAAGGTAAATAAATAATTTATTTTAAAAACAAAAACATTGCGTTGTGAAGGTTTTCTAAATATTTTATAAAATAATATTCTCTTTATTATTGCCATTCCGCCAACGTTTCCAATGTGTGACTTTTCAATATATATATATATATTAAATTCGATATATATCCTCTATGACAATCCATTGTAAAACTATGCAAAATATTTGTAAACGCACCGCCATAACTTTCTTATCACTTTCTGAACACCCTCTGATTCCCTATCCCAAGTCGATAGTATTATGGATTCCTCAGATTCATCACCGCATCGACTGTTTGTACATGTAAGTACTCACATTTACTTTAATTATACATAGGGTTGATGGATATGTCCATTCTCTGTGTCCTCTGTTTCTATTTACATTAATATCTTATGTGTATTACAGAAAATCATGTTGAAAAACGAGTCTTCATAAGATCACGTGTCACTGGGAATCCAATGAATGAGGCACCCTCTCAATGTTTGAGTTATGATTTCGACAGTACACAACGAATCAATTACAACTTGACATATGAATAACTTATGAGGTTAACGACTTCAATTCACGTCAGCGCTTTGTGAATTCATCGTAAATATGCGATCTGAACGCCAATCTAATATTGTTAGTATTTAGTTCTAAAAAGACGCAGACACCGTGTGTAAAAACTTTAGATTGGCGTAGAACAAAAGAGACAATACTACAATGTATCTCTATATAGTAAATGTGAGTTAATCAAATCATTTTATATATATTTTAATCATGCAAAATCTATGACATGTAGTCCTCGAGTGAGTGATTTTTAAAGAACATTTAATTCATTAAATAAGCTATGGTTTCGATTAATTACGCAAGATGCATACACATCTCTGACGTAATGCATTCCTATCCAATTTCCGCTCTATGTTGTTCACCCACCCCTCCTATTATTTAATACGCTCTCAATTTCTCGAACTTAAAGAAGTATAATCTATTCTCCGTATACCTTCTTATTATTCTCTATATGGCTCGGCTCTTGACAAGTGAATCAGTAAGCGCAGTAATACTCTTACTGCTATTTCGTAAAAAAATAATATTTACTTAAAAAATAAAAATAAAAATAAATTTAAAATAAAATATGAAAAATAAATAAATATGAAAATAAGAAATAAAAAATAAGTTAAAAAAATAAAATGAATAAATAAATAAAAACCATAAAAATATGAAATAGAATTTAAAAAGAGTAATTAATATTTACTTTAACTATATATATATATATATATATATATATATATATATACAATAATATTTTTATAAATAAATATTAATTATTTTAAATACCTAGGAACTAATTCTCAACGGTCGGTAGGCGCGAACCCCGAACACAAATCGCCATTGATTTGTAGTCGGGGATCATATCCAAACGGGCATCGCCAATTAGTTAGTAATTATAGAGGAACTTTAACTGTAAATAGCGGAAATCGGCGGATATTTACCAGGCAGTTAGAGTGATCTTACGAAACGTCGTTCGGATCGTGCATATAGCTATTTGTACTGCTTGTAATTAAAGCTACTCGAAAGAGCCCAGCCTTTGTGGGAGAGGGGCTTATAAACAATAATATTTTTATAAATAAATATTAATTATTTTAAATACCTAGAGACATCGATGTTTCATGCTAACGCAATCTTTAGTCTAGGAACTAATTATTAACGGTCGGTAGGCGCGAACCCCGAACACAAATCGCCACTGATTCGTAGTCGGGGATCATATTCAAACGGCCATCGCCAATTAGTTAGTAATTATAGAGGAACTTTAACTGTAAATAGCGGAAATCGGCGGCTATTTACCAGGCAGTAAGAGTGATCTTACGAAACGTCGTTCGGATCGTGCATATAGATATTTGTACTGCTTGTTATATATATATATATATATATATATATATATATATATATATATATATATATATATATATATATATATATATATATATATATATATATATTAGTTCATTGTTCATGCAAGCTTCATTGACGACTACAGAGCAATCTCTTTTCACAATCTTTCATGCCAATCTTTCGTTGCGGCGAGCAATTCTGCGGTGGGGTGCTGCACCCAGTGTTGTATCGTGGACCATTCCCCGAGTGCTTTAGGTATCTCGACCGTCTTCAGGAGGCTGTATCTTATCGTGACTAAGAGCCATTTTTCATAGTATTATTATTTCGATTATATATCTATTAATGTACATATGTATGCATATGTATATTTCTTTATATATATATATATATATATATATATATACATATACATTTATTTGTTTTTCATTGTTTATTCCTGATTTATTATTATTATTATTATTATTATTATTATTATTATTATTATTATTATTATTATTATTATTATTATTATTATTATTATTATTGTTACTATTGTTACACCGGCCGTTCTAACAGAAGAGAAACTGCAATTGTTCTCACTATAAATAGTGCGAGTAGACAATCAAAATGGAAGGAAAATGACAGCATTGTAACTGTCTAGCCGAGTGCCAGTCAGTTTTCTTACCTTTGTACCTTTTATTTTAATACACTTGTTATCTTAACCCAACTTCGGTTCGACTTCTTTTTACTGTTGGACTACTTCACAGCAATTATATATTAATTGTTAAAGACTGATAAAGCGTTAGTTCCGGTAGTGAATGCTATTTTATTAACTGTTTATATATATATATATATATATATATATATATATATATATATATATATATATATATATATATATATATATATATTAACCTATGATTTTATTCCAGCTCCATACATTGCAAACTTGTTTACGAATCAATTCAAAACCTCAGTCAATTGCAAAACAACAAGCGAAGAAAAGTACACAGTTATGGTTTTGTATTGATACAATATTTAAAGAAAGAAATGTTAATTCGACTCAGGTGGCCGAATGTAAAATCGCTAAAATTAAACATATTTTACGTAAATGTTAAAGAAGAGTCATTTTAGTATTAATAAGTCTATTGATGAAAATATTATAAGTGAGTTACACTTATGTTATGATAGAGAGTTTTTTTCAAGTTTTGCGGCAAAATAATTTCACTTTTATAATGCTTTAGAAAATTAAAGCAAGTGGGATCTTTTAATAGAAGATGTCTACCATCTTCAGAAATAACACATAATAGGTTTACAAACTTTAGCTTTCTGTTTTTCTCAATATAAAAATACAAAATCTTGATATATTGAAAAAAAAAGAACGACACTTTTTCACATATTTTATGAACGTAGACAACTCTTCACTTAGAGAAATCAACTAATCCGGATCACTAGCCGATGCGTATTTACCCTTAGAGGTTCAATTGCATCCACCAACGTTTGAAGCAGAGAACGGCTTTTCGCGAAACTTTCAAAGCAATAACTTATTAATTGCTTAAGTGGTGGGCAGCTCCCCGATATGATGAACGTCAGTGGATGTGCCCCTTAAACCACTTTCGTTGATTAATGTTTCGTTGAATTCAACATATTCCGATATAGACGGCAAGTACACATGGGATACGCTCAAGCATATAACGTTCTACTAAATTAAAAAAATGTCAACGTGAATAGTATTCATACGTTCAGTCTTAAAGAATAGGAAACGACGTCTGAGAATTAGGTCTCGTCTACCGCAATTCTGTCGTTACACAGAAATAGGAACACAGATGGGCCTTAATGATATGCAATTCGTTTCAGGAAAATGAAATGCATTAAATGTTTTCGTTTCCTAATACGAGTAATGCATCTGCTTTTAGCTCGACTTTTTACGATCTACTCTCCTCACATAAAATGTTTATGTGGAAATATGATACATCCGAAAGTGGAAGTAACAATTGGCTAACGGAGACAACCTTACAAAGAATTAATTAATTTCAGTTAGTATTATTATTATTATTATTATTATTAGTTGTACTCACTAAGAGTTCGCATGAAAGACATCGTCAGTAATTGCTAACTGATAATAACCGGTGCTGTTCTCTTGAGTCTGAGTGAAAATTAGTCTCTCCAGATTTCTGATAGTCTCCACCACTTTTCAATAACCATTGTCAATAGGATGGCGGTATTGCAACAGCCATTTCACATTGATTCGTCGTTGGTAACAACCATTTGCCTTCTCTGAAAATGTAATGGCAATAAGCCTCCACAAAGTTTAAGTACTATCAGCTATCTTCCAGCGGAGGTCTAGTTAGTGCTCTATCCTTCTTAGGGCCTTCATGACTATTTTGTTAGGTATGAGCCGATGTTAGTGCAATCACTTTTTTGTGAGAGGAGGCAATTAATGAAGTTTCTTGCCGTTTCTGTTCCTTGAAGTTATGGGGTACTGTTCTTCTTGTGGTTTTGTTTTATTCCTGCTGTAACATTATGCGACTGGGTATCATTTGCAGCTTATGTCGAATTATCTGGCAAGGAGCATGTCGGACAAACACAAACTTGGGGTCTACGAATCTGTTTTCACACGAGCGAGTAACAGACAGGTGATTTAACGATCAAGCGAGCAAATCATTCGGGGTGAATAAAGGCTAGAAATTAAGACCGACAGATCTAGACACTATGAAATAGCCTGTTGTTGTAGCACACAAAGAGACTCTAGTTTTAGGAGTCATGCCATGTAATTAAAGCGAGCAGAAGTGAAACAATCTGCTGAAGCTTGAGTTAAGTTAAGTCTCGGATGAGACGGAGAGAAAAAAAACCAGTGGGGCTGTCTAGTTTATAACTGCCCTGTAAATTAGTGAATTAATAAGTAAAAAGGTAAATATTAACAGAAAACTAGAAGTATAAGATGATACAGTCTCGCTTCTCTACTAGTTGTTTAATACATATACTATAAATAAAACACTTTGAACTAATCGGTTCATGTATTAGACTCTCTTTTTTTACACATTTTTATTCACAGACATATACACTATAATCACTTTATGATGGCAGGAGGTTAAATCAACGCGGCCACTCGAAGAAAGAAAGAGAAAACATGCAAATCCACGCGACGCTTCTTCTCTTTCGTGTGAATAAGATGATTCTAGTGTTGGCATTAGTTTCCCCGATGTTTTTCGAGTTAGAAATTTTTCTAGAAAGGCCTAGCGTACTTACTGAAAGAACCATGAGAAGGTTGACAACATACCTAAGTTAAAGTGGTACTGTGGAACCGACTGGATTCGAACTTGGAACACCCAGGTTTTCAGTCCGTGTCGTTATTCGCATAACCACCGCCACCTCCCACGCGACGCTGATGACGGCCAATGAAGCAGGATACGAAGTAAAATACGAAAAAGATTTCGTTTTTATTTCTAACGAACATTTGTGTATACGAACAGACAGGTTAGTTAAATAACAACGACACACACACATTAAAAATATAAACGATGGTTACACACGCAACCCCGCACGCATGATAACAAATACACTTGTTATGGAAGAGAAAAAAAACGGAAAATGCACGTAAAAATATGAGTAATACACGAGTGTTTTCCTTCATGAACGTATAACTATTGAAACACACACCCATACACGTATAAGTATAACACACGCACTCCCACATACGCATACATTATAAGGTACTCACCCACTGTTAATTTATGTGGAGTTAAGAACTATAAACTTTGTAGTAACGTTTCCAGTTTAGACTTTTCTGAACCGTTGCATGCAATACAGTTTAAAGACTTAATTACGTTTTTTAAAAAAAACCGTAGTGTTGCATATAAAACTATATGTTTATATAATGATTTCCCTTTTTAAAATATTTTTTTTAAAAATGTTTATTATTTTTAGTCAAATCTCTCTTATTTATATATAATGTTAATACTTTGTATACCAATATTTTCCCATTGATATATTTATGTTTATATTTACCTTCGTGTAAAAAAATCACCCTATGATATCCGTTGTCTTGTTTATAGCATTCCGTGTGTAGGTTAAGTTTTTACTGATTCAAGTTTTAAATTAATTGTATTTCACGTTTATTCGACGAATGTTTTTACAGCTCTTACTAATATTGTCCACTCCATAGCAAACTTGATATATATATATATATATATATATATATATATATATATATATATATATATATATATATATATATATATATATATATATATATATATATATATATAGCAATAGATGCAGTGAAAGAATAACATAAGGTGCGAATAACATTTTCTTACAGTTCAATGTTCAGGCAAAATATTAAAAGTCCGTAACTCGTAAGTTTTAAAAGAAAATCTTCTCCTCAGATGACAATTACCGCAATGACATTACTGCAAGTAATAGAAATAAAACTTTGAAAATATATTAAAAAAATATATATAAATACATAACGGTATATAAAACATCAAATACATCGCCCCAAAACATACTTTTTTGTAAACCTGTACAGTTCATCCACGTCAACAAGTTTAAAATAGCCCCAGGCAAGATAGGATGGTGAATGGTGGTCCAAAAACGATAAAAGTTATCCAGGCGGGACATTTGTTTGCTATTGATGCAGTAGATAAAAGTGAAAAGTGTATTCAAGGTGTATGCAAATTAATAAAACGGTAGAGAAAACGATAGATGAAAACAAATCATGTGAAAAGTTCAGACAATTATCATAATTATATTATTACTATAATAATCAACACAAAGTGAGTTTTCTGAACTTTTCACATGATTTTTTTTATCTATCGTTTTCTCTATGGTTTTAGTAATTTGCATACACCTTGAATACACTTTTCATTGTTATCTACTGCATCAATAGCCAACAGATTTCTGGTCTTTTTTCGTTTTTGGACCACCATTCACCAATTGGATTATTTTTTAATCAACCTATTTGATATCTTTCCTGGAGCTATTTTTTTACTTTTTGACTTGGATGAACTGTACAGGTTTACAGAAAAGTACGTTTCGGGCCGATAAATTTATGTTTCATACACCTTTATGTATTTATATATATATTTTTTTATATATTTTCAAAGTTTAATTTTTATTAGCTGCAGTAATGTCATTGCGGTAATGGTCTTTTGAGGAGAATATTTTCTATGAAAACTCAGGAGTTAAGGACTTTTAAGTACTTTGCCAGAACATTGAACTGTAATTAAATTTGATTCGCACCTTATTGTATTCTTTCACTTCATCTATTGCTATTAATGCTCTATGCAGTATATTGAGCTTCATTTTATCCGGATATTCACTAATTAAAGATATTAGTTGCCTCTTATATCTTTTGTTGTATTAACCTTATATATATATATATATATATATATATATATATATATATATATATATATATATATATATATATATA
This sequence comes from Sepiola atlantica, assembly GCA_963556195.1. NCBI lineage: Eukaryota > Metazoa > Mollusca > Cephalopoda > Sepiida > Sepiolidae > Sepiola > Sepiola atlantica. Next base: position 38,669,306 of record OY744555.1, read on the forward strand.
TATATATATGAAGCAATCCAACAAAAGATATAAGCGTCAACTAATATCTTATAATTAGTGAAACATCCGGATAAAAAACTGAAGCTCAATATACTGGATAGAGCATTAATATTATAATATAAAATGAAGTAATAAAATAAGGTGTCAATCAAATTTTATTAGAATTCAAAGTTCATGCAAAGCATCCTTAAGTCCTTAGCTCATGAGTTTTCAAAGATAATTCTTCTCTTCAGAGGACCATTACCGCAGTTATACTACTACAGGCAATAAAATTACGCTTTGAAAATATATAAAATTATATACATAAATACAAAAAAATAAATAACATCAAACATATCAATCCAAAAACATACTTTTGTTGAATCCATACAGTCCATCCAATAATAATGTATTATTTTGATTGATTTATTTATCATTAACATTGAATATGGACACATTTCGCGACTGGATAACTTTGCCGGCCCCTTCAATTTCACGTATTTGGACTGCTGTTTGTATCTTGGAGTAATGTCTTTCCTGATTATGCTTCTCAACTTGTATGAGCTGGATGGACTGTATGGATTCAACAAAAGTATGTTTTTGGATTGATATGTTTGATGTATTTGTGTATATAATTTTATATATTTTCAAAGCGGAATTGTATTGCCTGTAGTAGTATAACTGCGGTAATGGTCCTCTGAAGAGAAGAATTATCTTTGAAAACTCATGAGCTAAGGACTTAAGGATGCTTTGCATGAACTTTGAATTCTAATAAAATTTGATTGACACCTTATTTTATTACTTCATTTTATATTATAATATATATATATATATATATATATATATATATATATATATATATATATATATATATATATATATATATACCACGCTTCTTTTTTATCACTCCGTTTCACGTTGGCAATACAATTAAATCAATAGTTAAATTTGTCTACGGTGTTGGTAATAGAAGGAAACTTATGAAGTTATAATTGGAATATATAGTGACATTTTGAGGAATGGCTACAAGTCTCCCCATAAGTGCATTAGTTATTTACCCATGACACCAAATAAATAATTAACTAAGGTTTTACTGATTAAATATTAACAACACTGGAGGTGTATAAACAAGTATATATATATATATATATATATATATATATATATATATATATATATATATATATATATATATATATATATTTTAAAGCGTTATTTCTCTTCAGACTAATTCAAACACGTTTAGGTTGATTCCGAACTTCATTCGGTCATTCATATTTCATAATTGTATTTTATGCCAAATCTATATAATATCGGATCTATATTCTTTATACATTCCACTCAGTTATGAGTTTGATAGCAACTTGTATTCATCTAATCGTACACAGTGGAATGTTTGCCATTGTTTTCAGCAGACAAGGTCGAATTAGTAGTCCGACGCTGTTGGAAACGAAAGCTGCTTCTCGCCATATCGTATAGTAACGACGAAAGTATACGAACAATAAAAATACAAAATCCTTCTTTTCAAATGTTAATTATGAATGAACTATTTAAAATAAAAATAAGAAATAAGATGTATTTGAAACGAATGAAATCGACGCACTGTTCAGTATTAGACATAATCTCGGCTCCAGACTGTCTCGAATTGCTGGCGTCTCAAGCTCAGAAATGCCAAAGATGGCGGCTGATTTTTAGAAAATGGATTTTTATTTAAGACATTTGTTGTATATGATAATCAGATAATATCTAATCTCACATGAATAAATTATAGTATTCATGTAAATACGACGATAAAATGTTGAAAGAAAAATAGGCTTTTGTAATAATTTCAGTTCAATCCATATTTCTCGTTGTCAGGCAATATTTTTGTATTCTTGAAATCTTAGCCACTTTTTAAAAACATTTGCAACTTCTATCAATGGATTGCTTTTGTTTCATTCTCTTTAAAATATAATTGAATGCTCAATTTGCTATGTTAGAAAATGCATTGTTTTCTATACGATTAAATACAAGTATTTCTTATTGAACGGATAACATTTGTAAATTCGTCATTAGTTTTTGCATTTATTAATATTAATTCGCATCCACATTGTTATGGCTGGCCCCGATAACCATTACTGTTTATGTATCTCTTAACACAAATCTACCTCATATTAACTACAAGCGTTTATTTATAGAAAAAGGACTTTTCGTGCTAGGGAATGTTAAAAGCGAAATAAGACATTCGTTCAGCTATAGACAGGTAGAAGTGTTTATGCTATTTTATACTTAGCTATGATCACCTGTGGCTAGGATTGATATTATAACTTTAATTAATACTTCTGTAGCGATAGTTGGCGTTGGTGTATAGAACTAGTGTTGCATATCTCCCGGAACAGGCCGTGGCAGTTCTCGGTTTGTATACCCTTCCCGGAATGGGCCGTGGCAGTTCTGGCTTAAACAACTGGTCATTTTTAACACAAAAAATGTATATGCTGCATTTACATTTCTCGTACCTTCTCTCGTTCTTCGTCACGTGGAGGGATGTCGTCTAGTGGTTGAATTCTTTCTTCTTTCTTTCTGCCGTGAACATCGCCGCTACAACAAAAAGCTTCATGACCGACCCAGGAGACAAACAATCTTTTAAACTTTCAATTCTGTTTTATTTCAAGCGTTAGATTTCTGTCGATGGAGATGTCTCACTAACACCGAGGGAGAGACACAATCCCCACTTAATCGTAGTTAATGTCTACTTAGTCCTTAGCCATTCGAGGAGGGGGGAAGAGAGATCTCACGCCTGTATTCTGTTAGGGAATTTAATTACCCCAATCATGTTGAAGACTACATAGAAAAACACGTCTGTTCGGCTCGTCTCCAAAACCCAGACTGGCAAAACTCAGCTTCCCACACAAAAGCCAGTGATGTCACAGAGCCCCTATCGCAGGTGCACATTGTCCCTTGATCTGAGGTCTCGTCAACGTGGTGACACTGTCAGCGTCTGTGAGCTCCAACCGTGAGAACAACCCTATTCTGCACTCGACTGAACGGGTCAACCCGCACTAAATTGCGCAAGCCAAACGAAACGATTTCCCGCAGATACGTCCACTTCAAGATGCGTCCTTTCGCACAGGGCCATTATCCAACACTAGTAAAGGACATTTTCCGCGTTGTTTAGGTTTATTAGAAAATCAATCTCCCATTAGAGAGTAAATCAGAGGTTAAGCTGACGTTTATCGGAAAATTTGTCGTGGTAGAAATGCGAGATTGAATTTTCCAATTGGATGTTTAACGTCAGAGCAAGTGGCCATCTGTTTACGTGTCGTTTACATAACTGCTGCAAGGAGGGTTTCCATTATGAAGACAACGATAACAACGAAGAGAAACCAATTAAAAACGATAAACATAGTTTATTAAATACTCAATAAATCCATGTCTAACTAATAAAAAAATAACCTCGAATCTAAATTTAAATTTAAACATCAACATAGTTTTATCCGAGAATGATAGACCGATTCATACACTTCCCTTCAAAATAGGTGCCTTTTTGTGACACGATTTTATTTTAGTCGTAAAATAAGCCTAAGTTTCCGATATCATTTCTTCATTGGAGCTACCTTCAAGTAGTCTTTTAAATTTTGACAAAGGTTGGCTTAATCTAGAGAGTAAGGTGAGGGTTTGGAGAGTAAGGTGGGTGTTGAACAAAGTTGAAGTTCTATTCATGTAGTTTTGATAACGACTTTTGTGAACGACATGTAGCACGGTTCTTTCGTGTTTATTTGTTGTCCTTTAAACGAACCAATAATCGTATTTAATATTCGCTATCATCAGTAATAGCGAATATGAAATACGAGTATTAACTTATGCAGGGTCAACAGGGAACACACCATCGTGATCTTCGAAAAATATTGAGGTCAAAATCATTGCCTGTTGACATTTGTTTATTTTGTCGCTTTGGACTGATTTCACCTCTATGTCCGATTTGACTACGGTGTAATATGATGCATTAATATGTTATGCATACTAAAATAAAAATGTAAAATTAATTGTTGTTGAAAATTTGCAAACAATTCTCGTAATATTATACGTCGTATTTTGATGAACAGTGAGCAACGCAGATTTCTTACACAAAATTATGAATACACTGCATTCCTATATATTGCCATTCCTCTGCTATCTTACTTTTATTTGCTAACGGCCAGATTGTGGACGTATTCGTGTTTTCTTGGACAACATTTGAATTTGAGCAACCTGAGCGTTTAACATTTTCTTTGTTTTAACTGTATTTTCGCACACTTTGTTTACTATAGATCGCGGGAAACAGGGAGCAGAAAGGGAGGGCAGAGATAGGCAGCACGAGTAAAAAAGCTACTGAAGTAGAAGGCTCTCCGGCATATGGGGACCTCTACAGTGAATGGATGGGACCTAACTGATTGTCGAGTTATTCTAGTGTATTTGCGTTGAGGGGTCACGAGAGCAACTAGTTAACCGGGGCACAATCCATTGAAGTATTTTTAAAACAAGCACAATGATGCAACATTGCGGCGATGGGACAGTGGCTGGAGCCTGGTGGATAGTGAGGGAACTATTAGGTGGTCGATTCTTTTTTTAGCCTTGTCTAAGAGGGATAGACTAGTGGATGATGACCCAGCCAAGATGTAGCAACAATACTCCATACGTGGGCGGATAGTTGTTTTGTAGAGATACAGGATAATATAAGGTGTTAGGAGTTCACTAACACGGTAGAGGGATCGCATCTTCTTTACAGCAGAGTTGGTAATGTCTTCAATGTATTTCTTCCAATTCATGCTCCGCTTTCTCTCTCCCTATATCTTCCTCTTTATGTATCTCTCTCTCTCTCTCTCTCTCTCTCTCTCTCTCTCTCTCTCTCTATTTGTCTCTCTTTGTGATCTTGGACGAGGAAAATTTGTCGTGACGGTCAGTGTAACTACCCCTTCCAGCGTCAATTGACGAAGTTCAAGAAAATGGTTTACGTCTTTCGTATCTTAGGAATATAAATAGTTATGTTAACAGTAAACATGTGTACTTGTCTATTTGATACGGTTGACACGCATAGAATAACAATTCAGGATTATTGTCCAGAAAGATCAACACTACTGAACGATGAGGTTAGAATGAATATATAAGAAAACTCGAGCTTGGTGTGCAGTCATATGAAATATTGATGCCAATCATGTTACATTTAAGGGATACTTAATCATAAAAAAAGCTCATTATATATATATATATATATATATATATATATACATATATATATATATATATATATATATATATATATATATTTATATATATATATATATATGTAGAAGGATGAAAAGGAATTAGAAAAGCAAAAGTCAAATCGTATTTCTATTCAGTTGCTCAGAGCAAGGTATATTCCGCAAAAAGGCAATTTATTCAAGTTAAATTTTTCCTTAAGCCAGGATTTTCAAAGATCAACATCTTATCATCAGAGGAAGTCGCTGGGATAGATAAGTTGGCAAAGCCCAAGATTTAAAATTTGAAAAAGTAAAATAAAAATTGTAGGGAAGAAACACAAGGCAAAACTCTGCCCGAATGCAAGCAAATGTCTGATTGCAAAAAAGTCCGGTGTCAAAAAGTCCAGCGGAGAAAGTGAAATGTAGATAGGTAGGTCGTTAAAAGGCACGAGAAGTAGCAAGAGAGGATTCAAAGTTAAATTCCCAAAACCACATCTTCAGGTGGAAAAAAGATAGATAGAATCCAGAGGATAAAAGGTCCAATAAAAGGTACGTTCGTGGATGCAACAAGGCTCAGTAAAACGTGAGTTAGAAAGTATTCGCCATTTAAATGGTTAAAATTATTGTCACTATTTTAACCAAAGTATGTCTCAAATTCTCTCTGCCATCATTAACCTATTTAATAATTTTCTTAATTAACTTCCATATATCTTATTCTGAATTTTTTTTAAAATTCAAAGTTTGATTTTCCTACATCCAAAAAGCACTAGCGTCCCGTAACAACATATTTAATTTCAACCCAAATCTTTAACACCTTTGGGGATTTCCATTCCGAGTATTTACTCGAGGTCAAATTACCTTTTCCTTGTTCTAATACTCACTCCCGGATTCCAATTTTATCGACTATTCCCTCATTTATATATTTCTTTATCGGTCAATCCATTATTTTCCTTGCGAGCCTAAGACTAATTTAGTTAGTATTTTTTTAATTTTTTTCATTTAATTATTTTTATTTCTATTTTTAATTTTGTTTTAAATTTTTATTTTTACTATTTATTTTTTTATTTCTACCCTTCAAATATATGTTGCCTCATTGTTTATAAGTACGGTCATCTCATTAAACACCTAACCCCATACCCCTGTTCATATCCCCCTCGACACATTCTGGTATTTTACTTCTCCCTCCCGGCACTCATTGACTTGCCCCCACACCCTTCGATCCCATTTC
>OY744555.1:38680710-38713210 GCA_963556195.1 Sepiola atlantica
ATAAAAACTCCAGAAGTGAGAAGAAGATGTTGACCAAAAATACCTCTGTTTATAGACGTCTTAAGGTCGGTAGCTGTTGCTTGTTTTCTTGTTTAGATATGTGCTAAATTGATTACGTCACAAATAGACTAGATTATTAACGGATTAAGTTATCCGATTTATACACTTGTTATAGAAAAGGGTGAATCTTGTATTGACCAGTCTAAGGTGTCCGTCCATGTTCAATTCTTGTTGTCGTTCTCAAACGTTGAGATCCTAAACTTTCTTCTATCCTCTCGAAATTGTTCAATCTATGTCAGTCCTGTTTCTACTGGTTGCTGCACAATAATAATAGATTTAATTGTGCAGCAACCAGTAGATTTGTTACTACGAGGTTGTGAGTTCAACCCTCACTAGAAACTAGTAAGCCAAAACTTATTTCCCTTTCCATCTGAAAGCCAGGCAAAGGCGGACCGTCTTACTGCACGACGCACCCTTCCACGCGACCAGGAAAGATTGAAGGTGCGAGACATTTATAGGTATGCAACTTATATGATGTCTTGTGTTAAAAGTAGAGTTGTTTAAACGAGGGCTGCTACGGCCCGTTCCAGGACGGGTATACAAAACAAGAACTGCCGCGGCCCATTCCCGGGACGGTATGCACCAACATAAGTAAGTATCTGAGATGGAATACAGCTTAGGTTATTCAAGGAGGAACAGGTGGTTGACTATTTTGTTAGAGTCTTGTTGGCGGCTATGCCTAAAGTTGTGGGAACTCATACATTTATTCAGAAATATATTTACTGGATCCATCGCGAACCGGTGTCCTTTAAAACTCTCGATATTGTTAAATAGTAGGATTATCTGTTTTCTTTTATATACTTAAATTTACTATTCATATTCTTATGTAAAAAGCATTTCAGTTCGTAAATACCTAAATATGATGTTGTTTCGACGATTATTTTCTGCTAACGGATTTGACAAACTCATCAAAGCACATTAAAATAGAACGAATTATGGAACCTCTTTTTAACGAGGGTCAACCCAGCAGACGCGTTTCTAATTTGAAAGTAGTTGACAATAAATATGTGAAAACCATTAAGTGAAGTTTAAATCAAATATTGCTGATATGGTTTATTGAACCATTCTTATTCCAGTAATAAAAATATAATTCAAACTTGTTCGTGTCTAACGATGAGTCAACATTACAGATTAAGCTGAAATGAATACCATTTACACGCTAAGATTGTATATTTATCGTGTAAGATTTTGATGGGGAATCGCCTCCGTGGTATACCCACGTTGTCTATATTTTTTTTATCGCTCCAGTTTTCTCACAATAAATATATTAAGAGATGGTTAAAACGTGGTATTTTCAACGCAAAACAAATGTGTAAAGAGATTTATAATTACACATTCATACGACAATATTTGTAACTCCCACTTAGACAACTTCCCATGCCCCTGTCTCTCTCTGCGCTGATGAGAAAAATTAGCTTGAAACGCTAGCATCTGTAGGTATTAATTATTTAATATTTATTCATAAATATTATATATGTATATATATATATATATATATATATATATATATATATATATATATATATATATATATACAGAGAGAGAGAGAAATACACATACTATATATAAATATGTATATAGATGTAATCAGATAAAAAATAGATGAGCGATGCAATAGTTGTTTCAATAAATGAAACATTTATTATAGTTTTTAATTTATGTCAAGTATTTCTACAATAACATGTGTTCTTCAGTGTTTGTAGTCATACTTTTATCGTTTTAAATTTTGAGATCTACCGATCGGTCAGACTGCTCGGACATCACAAAATGTCCCAATTACAATAGAGTGATTTTTGTGAGATAGGATTTTTTTCAATAATATTAACATTTATTATTTGTATTTAAATAAAATATTTCGACATAAACATGTGTTCTTCAGTGTTTACAAGCATATATTTATGTTTGTCATTTTCATTATCGAGATCTACCGATAGGCCAGCAGATAAGAGACCACGAATTATATACATAAATATATATATATATATATATATATATATATATATATATATATATATATATATATATATATATATACACACACAAGTGATGCAATAATTCACACATATACAAATATTGTGATTTTGTAGAAAACTTTCAACTTTATAATGGAATTATGTAAATCAATAAAACGAAAAGCAAAGAGTGATCCCGAGTAAATCAAGAGCGGCCGAAAGAGCACGGAATCGCGAAAAAAGGAATAGAGTGGCAAGGGGTAAGATAGAAAGCGGAAATAAATTTTTTTATTTACAATATATTCTGATTTTTAATTATGGTCCAATGATTTTAAATGAAACGACAGCAAACAACTTGAAAGTTGAGATCGGAAAGAAATGAAAGAAAAAAGGCAGGAGCGTTGGGAAAGTGAAATAGAGACGTATTAAAGAAAGGTCTACCATGCAATATAGTATGACATTTATTAAAGAAAGGTCTACCATGCAATATAGTATGACATTTATAAATAAAGGTCTACTATGCAATATTGTATGACATTTATTAAAGAAAGGTCTACCATGCAATATAGTATGACATTTATAAAAGAAAGGTCTACCATGCAATATAGTATGACATTTATAAAAGAAAGGTCTACCATACAATATAGTATGACATTTATTAAAGAAAGGTCTACCATGCAATATAGTATGACATTTATAAAAGAAAGGTCTACCATGCAATATAGTATGACATTTATAAAAGAAAGGTCTACTATGCAATATAGTATGATATTTATTAAAGAAAGGTCTACCATGCAATATAGTATGACATTTATAAAAGAAAGGTCTACCATGCAATATAGTATGGCATTTATTAAAGAAAGGTCTACCATGCAATATAGTATGACATTTATTAAAGAAAGGTCTACAATGCAATATAGTATGACATTTATAAAAGAAAGGTCTACTATGCAATATAGTATGACATTTATAAAAGAAAGGTCTACCATGCAATATAGTATGACATTTATAAAAGAAAGGTCTACCATACAATATAGTATGACATTTATTAAAGAAAGGTCTACCATGCAATATAGTATGACATTTATTAAAAGAAAGGTCTACCATGCAATATAATATGACATTTATTAAAGAAAGGTCTACCATGCAATATAGTATGACATTTATTAAAGAAAGGTCTACCATGCAATATAGTATGACATTTATTAAAGAAAGGTCTACCATGCAATATAGTATGACATTTATTAAAGAAAGGTCTACCATGCAATATAGTATGACATTTATTAAAGAAAGGTCTACCATGCAATATAGTATGACATTTATAAAAGAAAGGTCTACCATGCAATATAGTATGACATTTATATAAGAAAGGTCTACCATACAATATAGTATGACATTTATTAAAGAAAGGTCTACCATGCAATATAGTATGACATTTATTAAAGAAAGGTCTACCATGCAATATAGTATGACATTTATAAAAGAAAGGTCTACCATGCAATATAGTATGACATTTATAAAAGAAAGGTCTACCATGCAATATAGTATGACATTTATTAAAGAAAGGTCTACCATGCAATATAGTATGACATTTATTAAAGAAACGTCTACCATGCAATATAGTATGACATTTATTAAAGAAAGGTCTACCATGCAATATAGTATGACATTTATAAAAGAAAGGTCTACTATGCAATATAGTATGACATTTATAAAAGAAAGGTCTACCATACAATATAGTATGACATTTATTAAAGAAAGGTCTACCATGCAATATAGTATGACATTTATTAAAGAAAGGTCTACCATGCAATATAGTATGACATTTATAAAAGAAAGGTCTACCATGCAATATAGTATGACATTTATAAAAGAAAGGTCTACCATGCAATATAGTATGACATTTATTAAAGAAAGGTCTACCATGCAATATAGTATGACATTTATAAAAGAAAGGTCTACCATGCAATATAGTATGACATTTATAAAAGAAAAGTCTACCATACAATATAGTATGACATTTATTAAAGAAAGGTCTACCATGCAATATAGTATGACATTTATAAAAGAAAGGTCTACCATGCAATATAGTATGACATTTATAAAAGAAAGGTCTACCATGCAATATAGTATGACATTTATTAAAGAAAGGTCTGCCATGCAATATAGTATGACATTTATTAAAGAAAGGTCTACCATGCAATATAGTATGACATTTATTAAAGAAAGGTCTACTATGCAATATAGTATGACATTTATTAAAAGAAAGGTCTACCATGCAATATAGTATGACATTTATTAAAGAAAGGTCTACCATGCAATATAGTATGACATTTATTAAAGAAAGGTCTACCATGCAATATAGTATGACATTTATTAAAGAAAGGTCTACCATGCAATATAGTATGACATTTATAAAAGAAAGGTCTACCATGCAATATAGTATGACATTTATTAAAGAAAGGTCTACCATGCAATATAGTATGACATTTATAAAAGAAAGGTCTACCATGCAATATAGTATGACATTTATAAAAGAAAGGTCTACCATACAATATAGTATGACATTTATTAAAGAAAGGTCTACCATGCAATATAATATGACATTTATTAAAGAAAGGTCTACCATGCAATATAGTATGACATTTATAAAAGAAAGGTCTACCATGCAATATAGTATGACATTTATAAAAGAAAGGTCTACCATGCAATATAGTATGACATTTATAAAAGAAAGGTCTACCATGCAATATAGTATGACATTTATTAAAGAAAGGTCTACCATGCAATATAGTATGACATTTATTAAACAAAGGTCTACTATGCAATATAATATGACATTTATTAAAGAAAGGTCTACTATGCAATATAGTATGACATTTATTAAAAGAAAGGTCTACCATGCAATATAGTATGACATTTATTAAAGAAAGGTCTACCATGCAATATAGTATGACATTTATTAAAGAAAGGTCTACGATGCAATATAGTATGACATTTATCAAAGAAAGGTCTACCATGCAATATAGTATGACATTTATTAAAGAAATGTCTACCATGCAATATAGTATTACATTTATTAAAGAAAGGTCTACTATGCAATATAGTATGACATTTATTAAAGAAAGGTCTACCATGCAATATAGTATGACATTTATTAAAGAAAGTGCAGTACAATTATCGATTAGTGTTTAAGATAAAAATACATGTTTATAAATATAAAGTAATAAAGTGAACCAAAAAACAATTTGTGAAATAATATATTGAGAGGAAACATTGGTAGGTAAATGAAAAGTAATTAAAAAAATGTCCATTTTTGCAAACAAAAGTGATGATATAAATAACAATTACATGAACGAAAGTGTCACAGATTCTTTAGTATTTTACTAAAATTAAAAGAAAAGTCCTCCAAAAATGTACGTACTTATTATATGTAATGTTTTCATTGTAAAAACTACTAACAATGAATATCCCATTCTAATAAATGTCTATTATATTTTCTTAAAATGTCTACTTACACATTTCAATTGTGATATAAATTGAACGGTTATTATCAACATGAAGCGATTATTAAATTAATGAGATGTACATTTTTCGATTGTATAACATTTAACCCAAGTTTTATGTATCGACCTATAAGTGATGTCAATATTTATTAGCTTTCCCAAATAAATCCACTCACATATTTAAACAATTATGTTCAAATGTTGATGCCGTCATTACAAATCACCTCCGTACTACTTTCAAAGTAGCTATTATGGATTGAGAGTTCACTTTTATTTACACGTTTTACTAGACGATTAGTCGTTCTCAAAAAAGTTTAAATATCAGTAACTGTTTCAATGAATATTGTCTACAAAAAAATCGGCTATACGACTTTAAATCCAATTTGATATATTATGGTCATCGCCTGGGTGTCATCATGTATCGCGCAAGTGTGTTTGAGAACAATAAAGACTTTACAAGTCACGTTCACGCTAAATGATCCATTGTTTCGTGGTTAACGCCACGAGAAACTTAGGACTAATTACTGCTCTGCTAAGTTTAGCATTAATACTGTAGTTAGGCGTATTGCCTTTGCAACACATAACAATTCATTGTTAAAATGGCCACACACGTTGAAATAATACTGTTTATTTTTATATAACAGTATTATTGTTATGTTGTATAAAATAAACTAAACTTAGTCAACGCAACATTATAACACAGATAACAGTTTATTTGTTCGTTGTTTGATACATTTGATATATAGTTGTTTTATAGTTTGTAATCTTTGTTATTATTTAGATGTGAAATGTTCTCTAGACGTAATACCAAACAGGGCAATACTAGCCGATTTGCTGTCGGGTTTGATTGCCCCACTGGAGAGCTATTGTCAAACATCTGTCTCTGACAATAGGCTGTCATGACTGAATCTGCAATACTTTTCATTAAGTAATCATTATTGGCAAGTGTATAGCGAATATCTATCCATGTTTTAGCAGTAAATTGTTTCTTGCCTGATTTTGATATTCTCAATAAGTCGTTAATAATTTCTACTAACTTTCAGATCCTTACAACGAATTGCCTTATACACGTAAGAGGTATGTCTCAATATTAACAAGGATAAATTGCCGTGTCCAGTCTGATCTATGGACAACAGAGTGACATCAGATTTCCATTATGATCTAAAATTATACCCTGATCTTGTATTTTTAAACATTGCATTATTGTTGTATGTTTTTCTTTACAACGTATTTTTCCTTACAACCACGAATACATCTGTTCATCATTTTCTGTGCATCGGACTGCTCATCGCCGAAAAGAACCCCGTCGTATGAAACTCTTTCTTTCCACCTCATCTTACTAGGTGTAGCTTTTCTTTCTGTTTCCCTAAGGAATTGAGCTGGTTACAAAATAAACTGTGGTAAAGAGGCGAAACCATAACGCGGGTCGTACAAGTTGAGATATTGAATATATTTTCATCGCTCATCCATTAGAATTAGAAAATGAATTAGAATTGTTGTTGATTTATTTGTTTCGCTGAAGTAAAACATGTTTATGAATATATTAAAAAGTCACACATTTTGAAGCGTTGGGTGGGTGGCAATAATAACGAAGATATTTTTTTTTATAAAATATTTAGAAAACCTTGCACAACGCAGATTATTTGTTTTTAAAAATAAATTATTCATTCATCTTATAAACATTTTTTTTACCGAAAGTACTCAAGTTTATAAAAAAAAAAAAATGTTTTTAAGATGAATGAATAATTTATTTTTAAAAACAAATAATCTGCGTTGTGCAAGGTTTTCTAAATATTTTATAAAAAAAAATATCTTCGTTATTATTGCCACCCACCCAACGCTTCAAAATGTGTGACTTTTTAATATACTCTTCCACGCCGACCACGTGACACACAGCCACATCAACATTATTCTTTCTTCGTCAAAACACCTAGACGGATTTTCAACTTGACCACGAGAATGTCTCAACCAAGAGGAAAAAAGAAAAAAAAGAAAAAGAAGAAATATTCTTCTGAAGATGATAGATTTACCGAAAGTACTCAAGTTTATAAAAAAAAAAAAAAAATGTTTTTAAGATGAATGAATAATTTATTTTTAAAAACAAATAATCTGCGTTGTGCAAGGTTTTCTAAATATTTTATAAAAAAAAAATATCTTCGTTATTATTTTTATGAATAATTTAAATAAAGGTTTTAAGTATAAAATAACATTGCATAAGAACAATAAAGTCTGCTTTTAGACAATGTTAATCGTATCACAGTCAATAGTTTTCTCCGAAAGACCAGATGGCTTAGCAGGCCGAGAGCAGACTCAATGCGTTTACAAGAATAATGGCAATAAAGAGGCGCTAGTGAAGCCAATAAATTCACGATTGAATTCGGCATCGCGCGTCATTAACATGCCAAGATTACCGAGGAAGTCGCGCGTTGTAGAGCCTATCACTCCATTCGTCTTCACAGCGATCGGTTGAAATACAAATCTGTCGAAAAGATTGATATATTTTGACTGCTTGCAGCTCTCTGTTGACGCTGCCACATGTCTAGGATGTGTTGCTGATTATATCACTGACGAGGGCGTAAAGGTTTCGAGACAAGTCGCATGTCATATCAGTAGCTTACCGTTTACAAAGAGAACCACCGTCAGACCATCAGTTCGTTTGCCATCCCTTCTGTCAAGGTTAAATAGTTCGAGGATTGACGGAAAGCCAGCGATGGCTAGTGCTCGTCGGCCGATTAATTAGAATAGTAATAGAAATAGATTGTCTGTGACGCCAAACCCGTGAATCGTAAATTCGTATCAATCAGCATTGTATGACTTTGTTGACTGACTCGATGCTGTTATTTCTCTATTTGTTTTTCAAGAATCAGTTTCTTACAGGAGGGGTCACGTCGACATTAATAAGCTCTACATTGACATCGAACTTAGAATTCCACTGTGTTCAATCCGCGTTTCAATCAATGACAGTTCGCGTTTCTATCCACTGAATAAACATCCCAGTAAAAGATAGAAAACTATGGAGATTAATTTTAAATAAAACATATGTTTGTTTTAATTCAAATAATGTCTGTTTGTGACATTTGTCTTATTACTTTCTAGACATACTTCGGACATAAGGACATTAAAATCAATCATCATATCTGTTGTGGTGGCAACCACTCATTTGCATATACAAATAACGTTACACTATAAATGGCAAGCCTAGGTGTGCCTTAGTGTGTGTTACCTAAATGCCACCGGAAGTGACGCCGAAGAGCGTACATGTCCTCCCACCAAGACTCTCTGACTCGACACCTTCATTTGTACATACTGTAACTATACCTTTTCTTTAATACACTTATTATTGCATTCTCCTTGTTGTTTGCGTCTTCATTGTATTCCTCACTAATTATTGTTCAACCTTGCAACCACAACAATATCAATCAATGCATGATGATTATTTAGATAATTAGGATCAATAGTTTTGCGCAATGAACTTATATATAGTTTATAAGGATACATATTAAGTTTCTTAGTTCGTATTTTTTTGTGACATTTTCTGGTTTTCCATAATTATTTACATAGAAACAAATATTAACATACTCAAGTGTAACATTTCACGCTTTGTTTGTTTCGTTCAAGTCCAAAAATCCACTTCATCCGGTTGCAGATGAATAATTCAATTCGAAGCAGGTAATAAAATTAAAGAACGAACAATTGTGAATATGGAGAAAATCATTTGTTAAGAACGAATGCTGATTATTTTATTAAAAACGAATTTTCCAGCAAATACGAGCATCAATCATTAAAAAATATTTAAATTGACGCCTCTAGAAACATGAAGACTTACAAATGTTGATCTTAAAAATAATTATGAGTGACGTATTTGTATGATGCGAATTCGTGAATGAATAATTCATTACACTCACGAATATTGAATACAAGACTCTCTCTTTTAAATTATACATTCTACAGAGAAGTAAATGTTTAATTTAATAAGAAAATACATATTATTGAACCTTCATTGATGTTACAATATGTTTAGTTGTAGTTTCGAGTATTCAACTGAAAATAAACTGCATTCTATCGAAATAGATTTATGTATATATATATATATATATATATATATATATATATATATATATATATATATATATATAACAATTATCACCGGTTATTCACTATGCAGCGTTGGCTGAATTGTTCTAAAAGTCCGGATTTAAGTTGGAAAATACTCGGACTCCGCGGCTTCGAGTCGCATGACAAGTAGTGAATAGTCATATCTCTATGCATGCTGATGAGTCCCGATTATAAAGAACGAAACGTATATGTACATAGATAATAAACAACACAAATATTTATCTGTAGCTCCTAGAAAAAAAACCTCTAGATGGCCACAGTAAGTGTAGTATTAACACAGCATGACGTCGCTAGCTATAAGTGCATCGTTCTTTTCATTAAGTTGTACGCTCTTATGACGTCAAGCCGCAACATAAAGTGTTAAAATTATCACCGTTTATTCGCTGTTCAGGGGTGGCCGAGTGGTTCTAGATGTCGGGACTTTAGTTGGAAAATGCTCGGAATCCGGGGTTTCGAGTCGCATGACCAGTAGTGAATAGTCATATCTCTATGCTGATGAGTCCCGATGATAAAGGACGAAACGTATACGTACATAGATAATAAACAAAACAAATCATATATGTATATCTAGATATTATTCGGATAGTGTGGATGTTGTTTTCTTGATTGTTTGCTATCTTGTGTGCGTGTCACCGTCCAATCTTTAGGCCGTTGAAAAAGTTACAAATGGAATAACATATACTAAACGAAAGTGTCACAGATTCTTTAGTATTTAACGAAAATGTTTTTAAAAAGTCCTCTAAAAATGTACGTACTTTTTATATGTATTGCTTTATTGTAAAAAATACTAACCATGAATATCTCATTCCAATAAATCTCTAGTATATTTTCTTAACATGTCTACTTACACATCTTCATTGTGATATAAGTTGAACGTGTATTATCAACATTGAGCGACTATAAAATTACTGAAGTGTATATCTTTCGATTGTATAACATTTAACTCAAGTTTTCTGTATCGACTCAAAAGTGATGTTAATATTTATTAGCTTTCCCAAATAAATGCACTCACATATTTAAACAGTTATATATAGTATTCAGATAGCGTGGATATTGTTTGCTTGATTGTTTGATATCTTGTTCGCGTGTCACCGTTCACTCTTTAGACCGTTTAAAAAAAGTTATTACAGTACCAATGGAATAACATGAAAAAGGAATGACGTCAGAAATATATGTATGTGTGAAAACGAAAGTTGCTTCCTGCACAGTTTTACAAATACAAGAAAGGCATATCAAATAATGTAAAACCAACGACTAAAACCCGACAGAAAAGGAAATAATGTGTTTGAAACAATAAAAGAAGGTCAGTAAAAAAACATGTGTTCAATTCAAGTCAAGTATTTTGGGGTGAATATCCAAACTGATGATTACCGATTAAACACTTATAACGAAACGCATAAGACGTGTGCCTGTTGAAACTAGGACACATAAAGAATAACACCTCCATTGAAAAATAGTAAATGGTGATGATAATTAGTACAGATTGCAATTCAGGCTTTCATTGCCTTGTTTTTCTCTGTCTTCTTTTGTTTTATATATGAGCACTAGAGATGACATACGTATATATGTGAGCATATGATACGGGAACATTTTACAAATATCTTGGTGGTAAACTGAAACAATTGTATCTTTTAAGTTAACTGATGTGAATCTGTCCTTCTTAATATTTAAAATGAAATAAAAATATTCGATATATATATATATATATATATATATATATATATATATATATATATATATATATATATAGAGAGAGAGAGAGAGAGAGAGAGAGAGAGAGAGAGATAGAAGAAAAAAGAGTGATAAATATGTGACGATTGTCCAAATTTATTTCAAATTTCAATTGTTCAATGCAAGGTGCATTCAGTAATAAACTAGTGTTTATTATTCTTTCCTTAAGCCAAGGCTTTTCAAAGATCGAAATCTTATCATCAGAATAGAAATACAGATGGATAAGTTGGCTTTCGAAAAAACCAAAGTTCAAATATTTGAGAAATTTGAAAATTATTATCAAAAATTATTAAAATAATTTTTGATAAAAAAACGTATTGAATGAAAAGAAAAATTTCCGTGAAAAAGATATGCAAATATATATATATATATATATATATATATATATATATATATATATATATATATATATATATATATATATATATAAGGTTAATACAACAAAATATATAAGAGGCAACTAATATTTTCAATTAGTGAACATCCGAATAAGCTTATTTCATTTTTTCATTTAATCTAATGCTATATATATATATATATATATATATATATATATATATATATATATATATATGTGTGTGTGTTGGGGGGTGTATAAAATATAACAGAATGAAAGCCAAAAACTACGGCATTTATGTATTCATAAACGTTTCGTCTTTATTGAAAAACTTTTTCAGGATGAAGAAAACAATGTAAAAAAATTATACAAAATATTAATTTTGATTTGGCAGAAAATGTCCCGACTTCGGCATGGTTGTTGACGTAAACAAACAGAGAATGAAAATCATGATTTTCGTTATAGCGTTTTCAGCAGTTGCCTGTATCTTTCAAAAGAAGCAAAATGAATGGAATTAAGGGCTCGACTTTTTAGTGTATGTCTATTTTACATAAGAAATTTGTCTAAGTCAAAATATTTTACAGCTTAGCTTGACTCGCAGTTTCTGTGGGGGACAGGGGCGAAAGTTTTGGCTTCTTTTTTTTCATTTCGGCGGATCATTGTATCCCCACCTTTCTTCATATATATATATATATATATATATATATATATATATATATATATATATATATATATAACTTATTTTTGTAATGTAGCAAGAAAAATCACGACAGAGTGCTCGATTAATTGAGAATTAATATTTATAATTTAAAAAATTAAGAGCGTAATATTTATTAACTTTGGTACACTACAATTAGTAAATCATTCTGTTTTCGAGTTTAATAATGTGTCTTCTAAAGAAAAATAGGGAGAAAAGTGGGTTTTAGGATTATACTTGTGAAGAGATTTAAAGGTTGAACATACAAAACTTAAATTCAAGGATTTAAAATCAATCCCAAAGGAATTTAAATAAAGATATCATCCGGGCGGTCTCTTCAGGGTGTTTGAATGATTTTTATTCGGGATTTAAAAGTAGTCGCTAAGGTATAGTAAAGGCGTATAGGAGTAATACTATGGTATACTGATTTAGACTGGTTTAGAGATAAGAGTAAGGATTGGGTCGTCAAGATGGGATTTGTTTGGGAGATATGGGAGATTAGCATAATTGCCGCGAAATGGTAGCGACTTATGGGAGTAATAATGATGTGAAATTGGGGAGTTACACCATTTCACATTATTAACAGGTACTAAAATTGAGATGTACGTACTTGGAGAGAAAGTGGAAGGGTATTAATTGTAAACAGTGTTCAACGAAGGCGCGGAACTTGTTTTGTCTTTAATGACAACAAACATCTCAACTTTCAACGGTGCTCTACTTTCAAGACTATTACATCTTTAAAGGGGCTTTTAACTATAAATATTTCTTTATTAATATTAAACTGTGATAATAATCTGGGCTTATAAATAGCCACGGTAATTGCAATGTTTACATTGAGATATATCTTACATTCAGTCAGTGTCGTATGATAGCGTAGGGGTTAGAAGCGCCGACCGTCAGCTCGACGGTCGAGTTTCAATCTCGGCTTAGGGGCACTAACTGGTTTAGTCGCACTGATGAGCTGTGAAACAGCGAACCCGTCTGTATGTGGATGTGGGAAAGAGCTTGATTTGTCAGGATAAACTAATTCGAGCCACGGCAATTGCAATGTTTACTAACATTGAGATGTATTATTATTGATTACACCCCGTCAGTGTCGCATGATAGCTTAGGGTTAGACTTGAGGCACTAACTGATGAGCTGTGAGTCTGTATGTGGATGACTATATATATATATATATATATATATATATATATGTATGTATGTATGTGTGTCAATTAAGCTGCCGATTCGCTATTTAGTTAGATTCATCTCTAATTATTAATTAATTCTCTATAGCTTAGGGGTTATTGATAATAGTATATATATATATATATATATATATATATATATATATATATATATATAATATTTATGAATACTATTACTAATTTATTACCTACAGACATCGATGTTTCATGCTAACGCAATCTTCAACGGTCGGCGGGCGCGAACCCCGATCACAAATTGCCACTGATTTGCAGTCAAGAGTCTTAACCCCTCAGTCATAGAGAATTAGTTAACAATTAGAGAGGAATTTAACTTTGTAAATAGCGAATCAGCGGCTAAATTTACACAAGCAGTTTAAAGTGATCAACAAACGTATTCGGACCATGCATGCAGCTATTTTTACTGCTTGTTATTAAAGTAACTCAGAGTGCCCGGCCTTTGGTGAAGGGAGCTTATGATACTATTTATGAATAAATATTAATTATTTATTCCCTACAGACATCGATGTTTCATGCTAACGCAATCTTCAGTCCAGGAAGCTAATTCTCAATGTATATATGCAAGACGCAATCAACAACATTTCAACTACAAAGCTTAAACTCCGAGAAATGTCGCATTTAAACACTCAAGACAACCAAAATCATGTTGTCTATGATGTGATATTGGGATTATCTAAATTAAAATAAGCGCCCATCGAAGTTTGGATTAGATATGTTTTTCCTTTTATTCTTCAATTTCCCTATTAAAGATGAACGTATTTTGCGCGTTTTGAATTCGAAATATATATATATATATATATATATATATATATATATATATATATATATATATATATATATATATATATATATATATATATATATATATTGGGAAGAGAAGGATGAAGGTAATCCGACGTGATGGGAAAATGAAAAAGGAAAACAAAAAAATGGATGTTTTTTATGTGTACATCAACGTTTCGCCATCTGTTCAAATACCTCCTTCCTCCCTCTCCTCTACCCCCTCTCTGCCATCCACATTATTCCTGCTCATCCCCCTACCTCTTTCTCTTACTACCAGCCACAGTAGTCCTTGGTCACCCCCATCTTTTCACTTCTTCCCCACTCATTTTGATCAACATTTATTTTTCACTCCTCACCAAGTACGGTAGTGGCCATTGTTTTCTTCCTTTTTCCCAATATGTCATCCCTACATGTGTTTGTACTTGCATGACATTTTTCTCTATATTATCATCCTGATGAAGTCTTATAAATAAAGACGAAACGTAGATGTACACATAAAAAAACATCCATTTTTTGGTTTTCCTTTTTCATTTTCCCATATATGTATTATATATATAGATACATTATTTATATATATATATATATATATATATATATATATATATTATATGATATATGAAAATGGAAAGTAATAGATGTCTTCTGTGTAACGCTGAAAAATACCATATATTAAGGGCCATCATTGACCCAAACACAGTCTGTTTGAATATTCGCGATGAAACTTTTAGGGTGCATCTACAGCAGACAAGCACTATTCATGAACTGGACTCACCAATACACATAAAAGCCTTTCTCTCTCTCTCTCCCTCTCTCTCTCTCTCTCTACCCTGGAATACTCATTACTGATATCAATTGTTACATGCGGTCTAACTTTTTTACCTAATTAATCCCCAACCCTAAATTTAAATTTGATTAGTGGGACAGGCTCAATGTCTTACTATACTTTGAGCTTGTCTTACTCGTTTATTATTTTTTATCTGATTTTTTATTTTCATTTAAGTTTTCAACTTTACTTTGGTGCTGATCTTATCATACTCTTAACCAACTGGGATTCCCTTTTAACATCAGCAGTACTTTTAAATCTTTTAAATATAAAGCACTATATCTCTGCCCGACTTAGTACTGTTTCAACATTTAAACTACTGATTGCTATTGTTATTATGACAAATATCATTGTCATAATCGGTTTTGTTAATGATAAAACTGGTAACACCAGAAAACTTCTCTTATAAAATGATTCCACTAGTATTGATCTCGGTATAATATAATCACAATTAAAAAAATATATATATATATATATAATCACAACAAAATTCACTACAAATAATAAACAAAACATTAAAATAAAATAAATAAAATGCAAAAGTAGCAATTAATACCCTAAATTAAAATTATCAAACATTTTTATCCACATGATAATTACTTATTAGAATTAAAATAAAATGGAAATGACGGTTAATCATAGTTTTATTCACATTTTAAATTTAACTCACTCTGGCCGTCGCCCCATCTCCCTTCCTCCCACCCCGGCCGAAATTGAGATCATCACAGCACAGACACGTGAAAAACCTCCCACGTAATAATTTGAAACACGACTTGTTGGGGTCCTCCCCCCTCCCCTCTCATGTCCGATGTCACCGTTATAGACAATTCCCAAACTTGTCCCCCTCCCCCTCCAATGTATTTTCAATTTTCAATCTCCCGTTAAAGTTGAAGTTAAAATTTATGCCATTTGAATTCCTTCGCCCGCCCGATGAGTTGGTCGCTATTTGCACCAATGAAACAAAACTTGTTTTGTCCCAACTAATGGAATAAAATAATAAAAAAAAATTTTGCTCTGAATTTTCATTGAGCACTCTCATAGACCCGGTTTCAACTTCCTCCGGATTCATACCCCCTGGATATTTGTAACAAGTTAATTATATATATATATATATATATATATATATATATATATATATATATATATATATATATATATATATATATATATATATTTTATATATATATATATATATATATATATATATATATATACGTATATATGTATATATAGCTATATATATCACTAAATATATGTATATATATATATATATATATATATATAAGTTGAAGATTTTTTTTTTCTTTTGTAAGAAATATTCGTTCGATATTCATCTATCTATAAGTATATATTGAACTGCACATGTCTGAATGGAGAGTCCGATATGCTGAGGTATATAGCATTTTCTGTTTATGTAGGATATAAAAATCTCAAGATAATAAATTAATTTCGGACGGTTTCAGACTTTTCACATATTTATGAAAACTAACACGCATCAGTGCGGCTGAGAATCATCATATCTATGTTTGACTTCGACAACTATGTGAGAATAGATGCATGTATTAATCAATCGCATTGTGTTTTTTCTCCTTTTTCTTATGTATTTTAAACCTATCACACAATGTGTATAAAAGAGAACACAAAACATAAAATGGCGATCGCCTATTCGGAGAGATGGTCGAACATCTGGCTCGCTTCAAATCGCTTAAGCAATAATATCATATTATTCATTAGGTTAACAATTGTCGTCTTATTACACGAAAGGACATAATTAAAGAAACAGTTTAATCTGCATTCTTACAGTCGGAATAACAAATGTAACGTTTCTCCAAATAAGGAAAGACGTATATCATCCAGTAAATATGTGTATACTTGGATGGCAAATATATAAGTATCTTAACGATTTCGTTAAAACATATACGGTATTACAACGTAGACACACTGGTTCTTATTATATTACCGGTGTTAAGCGATGTTGAGCCTTGTAATAACTAGATCAGCGAACATTAGCGAATTTGAGACGTTGGATGTGAGAGGACGACGTAATCTCCTTTCCAACACTCACGGCGTAAAAGTCGTCTACACGTACTTGGATATTAATGCAGTTTATAGGGACTGCGTCTCAACTCATATTATTTGGAAACGTCTTCTGTAATTTATATGAGGTGTAAAGAGGAAGTCAGTTTAACCGCCTTGGTGTAATGGCTCAGCAACACCATTCAATAGTTCGTAAACATAAAATAATAAAATATTGCATAGTTTTGATTATGTTCAAATATATCCGTTTATATATCTAATAATATCTTCAAAAAATATCTAAATTATGAAAGGTTATTAATCTATTCGTAACATTTTTCTGATACAGATACATGGGTGTATCCGTTACACTATCAGTTTCTACTTTTTCATGTCTAATAGATTCGTATTCAAGTAATGACACAAAATATTGAGTAAACAGAAACATAATCATGTTTTATATTTCTTTGTTCTATTTCTAGGCTTGTTATTTACACACATCTATATCATATATTTATTTACACACATCTATATCATATATTTATTTACACACATCTATATCAACACATTATGTTTCCAATAAATGTGTTGTTTCGCATAACATTCAAAATGACATTTCAAAAATATATTCGTATTTAACTTGTTCCATAGTTGTCTTTGCTCATCGTACTGTCTTCCTTTTTATAATATTGCCTTTTTGAATTGAATATGTTTGGTTAATTTCGGGATGAATATGTTGAATATTAATTTAAAAACTCTTAATCGTAGCATTGCTTTAGAAAATTGACTTCCACTTCCCTTTTCCCGATGTTCCCGCGCCGAGCCTTCCACATAACCACATACGCGTTTGCTTCGTCTCCCGCCAATTTAACTGACGAACTATTTAAAAAGATGTCATTTGTCCTTTCTTTTATTACTTATAAGATCTGCTCACATAACGAAATTTGCCAGAGATTCGGTCTGAAAATCAGCCAAAAAAACATAATTTCCAAGTTAAATCTTAACAGAAAAGTTTGACATTCAACATAATTCAATCTTACATATTCAGCCATGAGGAAAAGAAGCAACACACTTTTTCCTCGATGTTTCGTTTTTATGTTTAATAAATCTATGGAAGGCTTGAAGTGATGTAATGAAATACATCTATGGAAGGCTTGAAGTGATGTAATGAAATACATATATGGAAGGCTTGAAGTGATGTAATTGGAATTGACAAGAATGTTATGTTTTTCTCTCTTGTATGTTGTTGCGAAAAGTCTACCAATTACACACCTTCCCAATTATTTCTTTTCTAGCGTACACTGAGTTACGAGGTCTACTTTCTACTCTCTCTTCTTATAAAGCATGCATAAAAAGTTCCGGACACTGATAAAATGGCAACCATTAATCATTCGTTTTATCTGCAAACAAATAAACTTAACCAAATAAGGTAATTATTTAAAAGTCTTCTTAATTGTTATACAATTCGTAACAATAAATGCTTGAAATAACAAACAATTTGACAACTTGCTGTTTAAAAATTTGAAAAATAATTTAATTGTCGACGTTAATTGTCGACGATTGACGTTTTTAGATTCACCCATTGAACGCAGGTGTCCAATCCTTTATGTGAGTTTTGCTTTTGTGAGATTTAAATTAATCGTACTTATATCGAATATGAACCAGTTTACGTAAACTTCGCCTCGGCAGCGTTCGGCATGTTACGTAAAAACACGAGAGATTATGAGGCGAATCACATCGATACGTTGCTGCACCGTATTTTTGTTTTAGTTTTATTTTCAAGAAAAATATCAGATGACAAAAACCGTGCAACTTTTTACGAATTTCCAAGTTTTACATTTATTGTTTGTAAAACTCTATGTATACTTGTCGGTTATTCGTGTTCTTTCTATAAACCGACACATGTAATATCATTTTTGAAATTATGTTTTAGCCAATAGCTTTATTTGCTGATAGAAAGAAATGACTCCTTCAAAAGATTCGACATCACTACACAGCACTTAGGAATTATTTTTTTTGTAGAGGGTGTGATTAACAAGATATAAAAATGACTGGCTTTGATCAATTGCTTCTGGATTTAATCAATGTCAATACTGGTTAGAAAAGGGTCGTCTGGTAGCTGACAGTTGATTGGTTAATCGCTCGGCATTTCTAGAGTGTTTACGTGACATGCCCGAACGCTGCCGACGTGAAGTTGACGGAAACTGGTTCATATTCGATATAAGTACTGAATTAATGATCATACAGATCAAATAGAAAGTTTAGGCGAAAAACAAAACATTTTTGCCCTCTCATATAAGAGATGAAACTTCAAATTAAAAAGAGTGAACTTTATATTAAAGAAAGCATAACTTCCCTTTTTCGACATCATCAGGGGTAGGTTGGCGTCCAGAATTGCTTACCACTTCCAATAAACTGCAACAATATTAAAAACCCTTCTTTATCTAACTTGTTGGTGGAGTTGCTCGTCTATTCACCTGTCATGTGTTTAAGTTTATCCAAAAACTATATAAAATAGCATGAGTGTATCAATATATATATATATATATATATATATATATATATATATATATATATATATATATATATATATATATCCATACATATATATATATATATATATGAAATTAAAAATGGAAAAGCGGAAGACCTTTTCGCTCAACGTTTCGCCCAAATTTCACGTGGGCTTTGTCAAGAGCGGACGAAGAATACAAAAATGACAAAAGACGTCTTTTGTCATTTTTGTATTCTTCGTCCGCTCTTGACAAAGCCCACGTGAAATTTGGGCGAAACGTTGAGCGAAAAGGTCTTCCGCTTTTCCATTTTTAATTTCATACCGTCGGATTATTTTTATCCTTTCATATACTCATATATATATATATATATATATATATATATATATATATATATATATATATACCCATACATATATATATATATATATATATATATATATATATATATATATATATATATATATATATATAATTAGGAGAGGTATTTTGCTTGAGTGTGTAATACGTATATAGGGGAGTATTAGAAGGCTATTACAATGCAATAAGTGATTTTAATTATATATTTTTCAAACACCTTTTTAATATTTTTTCATATAGCAAATTTAATTTGATTATGCCAGACTTCAACACTGATGTAATCTGTGTGACCGTGTTCCATAATATATTTCGAGGAATACCTCTTTGTCAAATGGTAGGTATTTCAAATTTAAAATAAACGTGTGAGTGGCAATATGGCATATAGCGCAGTATATATTCATATCCGCAGCAAATGTAATAAAACTAAAATTATAACTTATTGTTTTGTTTCTTTATATGAGTTTAATTACTTATTTAATGTTTTTATAATTTATTTATTTATTTTTCTGAATATTATATATTTCAAATAAAATCGTTATAATATTTGTTAAAGCTGATCGTCTATAATTACTAAGAAAGTATGAACTCTGTCCAAATCTAACGAATAAAGTAACTAAATCAGCAACTTCCGATGTTAGACTTCACACAGATTCGTTCATGTAGTAATTAAAATATTGGATGAATTTATCTGCTTCCATAGAGTTTATTTGTATGCTTCCATAGAATTTATTTTGTGCTTCCATAGAGTTTATTTTGTGCTTCCATAGAGTGTAATACGATAGAAACTGATTCTAATATTTTCAAGCTCGAATACGTTATATATATATTTATTATTTACTGACAAAACAGTAAAATGTTGCATAACAGAAATTGCCATGACGGAAAAAAGGTTTGCCACAAATGAACTGCGTCAACCTTGGACAGGAAATGCTAGTTGTTCTACGTCTGCAAACATAAATAAGTCGCATGAAATAACTACCATTTATAGACATTGCATTAATAGATGACATTGTCCATGTTGGTATTACATCTAATGCTCACTCCTTTACTCACCCATTGTATTAACGTGTTTTGTTTAAATGTTTAGTTATCACTAATACAAGTCGTTTTCTTCTGCTTCACTATATCAATTTACTACTGACGTAGGCGCTAAACAACTTCGCCCATATGACTTCGTTCTATCTCAACATATTTGTGTTGTGTGTGTGTGTTTGTGCGGGTGGGTCAATATTTGTTTGTTCGTGGATACATCATGGGAATATAAAATCTAATTTGTTTCGATGATAGTTATTGGTTTATTCACGTTTCTTACACCGAATAAAATTACCGGTGAAATCAAATATGTAGAATCTACATTCTAGAATTTGACGACTTTTACATTTCTATACATTTTTCTTTACTGTTTTAAATAATCTATATTAGAATATATTCCTTTGAGAATTATTTGCCTTTTTGAAAATAGTTTGCCTTAATTCGCAGCTAGTATCAAGGTTTCAAGTGCACACACTTCATATCGCAGTTGCATTTAATTTGAATTCACTTCATAACTATTACATAAAAGATAATATGAAGTTAGTGTTACTGCTACTATACAAGGATCTTTATCTTAGATGATCTGAATTTTTTTTATAAAGACAGAATAACAACACTTTATTTATGAAGACAGAATCACAACACTTTATTTATTAAAGCAGAATTACAACACTTTATTTATAAAGACATAATAACAACACTTTATTTATGAAGACAGAATAACATCGCTTTTTTATGAAGACAGACTAACAACACTTTATTTATGAAGACAGAATAACAACACTTGATTTATAAAGACAGAATAACAACTTTTTATTTATGAAGACAGAATAACAACACTTTATTTATGAAGACAGAATAAACGGTGTTTGATCTGAAGATTGCCGGAAGAATAGATTTCTATGGAAGTCTTTAATTGTCAAAGTTTATGATATTTTTCGATAAGTTAAAGTTAATATTTCCCTCAGTCTGAGACCATCAGAGCAAATCAAGTCACTTTGTGATTCTGTGAAACATTGATAAAATCTCCGGCGGATATTCCGACGTTTTCACAGATATATAAGACGACTAGTATCAGGAAACAAAAGTCCAACACTTAAAGAGCGGATGTTACTGTTCTAAGCGTCGACATTTTCAAAGAAATCCGTTCATGTGTAATTCAATTCCATCGAGTTTAATCGTATGCACTAAATAACACGAGTCTGTGTCTAGTTCTATATTTAGTGAAAATGACTACAACATTTCATAATAGGTGCGTGTTGGGAATAATGGATACTCTCTAGGAATATGGAACAATATATTTTTAGTGCCAATTATATAGTATTTATTGCGCTAATTGCCACCTAATGAGTTTGAAGATGGTTTAAATAACAATTGAACCATGGCTATGTTTTAAGTTTTAAATTGGGTAAATAAGTCGTATAAAAATCGCTAATTAGCCGTAGTAGTAACGCACTTAAACAATATATGAAAACAAGCAACATTATTGTAGAAAGAATTAAAATGTAAAAGTACCATCTTAACATTAGAAATGTTAAAATTTAAATGTGCCATATAACGAGTATGTATAGAGTTACTGATCTTGGAGATTTGTCGACTACAAATATTCTATATATAATACATAAAGTAAAGTCCATTTTTCTATGGTTTAATTATATTTACTCTTTTACACATGTTTACATATTTCTATTTTACGATAGAAAAATGAATACTTATTCGAGATTTACGTACATAAATTGCCATGAAACAATTCATAAAAAATAAAACACAAATAAAAAGTGCTCAATATCAAATAGAGCTTTTATCTATGATTATTTTTATTTACACATACATGTACAAAATCTGCGACACTGGCATGTCGATGTTATCGATCAACAGCTATTATAAACTGAGACATCATCAAGCAGAGTTAGAATCCGATCTTAACATTAGATCATATTTGGAAAGAATGGAATGGAGATAAAAGAAAATAAATTAAAAATTTTAATTTGGAAAGTCCCGTGGTTGGGACCGTCAAGAATCTAAATCTAAAAATCCAAATCAATATATATATATATATATATATATATATATATATATATATATATAGAGAGAGAGAGAGAGAGAGAGAGAGAGAGAGAGAGAAAAAATAAGATGATCACTAATGATTAATAATAATCACACTTGATTGCAGATACAATAAATAAAATGACAGACTAGACTAATATTATACTAAATTCGCAGCATGCTTAAACTAAATCCAAGTTTAATCGTCCAATATGGCTATAACGACCTTTGTTAGTAATTATTAATAATATTTGATTAAGTTTGCTTTGCTTTAAAAACCTTTTTTTAAATTTGATAATTTGATTGTGTGCATATCATGTTTTGACTTGTATATACTCTGTATCACTCTTCCCGTTCGGATGCTTATCGGAAATGTTCACCTATCTCTCACCTCGATGTTATGAAGTTTCGTGTCGCGATTTTGATTTATTCAAGAATGTTGCGTTTTTTTATACAAAAAACGTATAACATTAAATCATAGTTTTATTTCTTTCTGATACGTATGGTATATATATATTTATACCAATATATCTATACATATGTGTATGTAGGTTATTGAAATATACGCTTACGACAATATAAATAGCAATTTCCCTGTTTACTTAATAAGAGCTCCCCAGGCTATGTGATGATTTACATTCTGTTTTATGTTATAACTCACTAATGTTTAATTATATACAGCTCTTATATATCAAAGTTCTAAGTAAATTATATAAACTTTACTTGCACCCATCCATGCATATTGACTTCAATTAGCTTTTTAATTGTTCAAGATGTTGATTATACATAAAAACATGAGATAAGTTATTCTAAGAGTAAGATCGTATTCATGTTTGTTAAGATCGAACCTTTGTTTATTTTGAGCTGCTTATATGCGACATATGAAATCTAACTGTATTTTATTAATCCCATGTGAAAGAAAATTTAAATAATAACAATCTATTTATGAATCATTGCCATTGAAGTGTATAAATATGTTCTCACCTGTTAGATGTAATGTTATCACCCACCACCCGAGAAATCCTGTAAATGAGTCGTATATATATATATATATATATATATATATATATATATATATATATATATATATATATATATATATATATATATATTCTGATCACAATATGTCAAGTTTCACTTGTTTAAACGATACGAGATATTCATTTAAAAATGTTAAATATATATCTAGAATGTAAAGGTCAATGTTTACAAAATGTATAAATGCAAAGAAATGTGTTATTGCTTATTGCTGGGAATTATTTATTTAGTATAAACTATGAAAAAATAATTTTACACATTGGATTTACAATTATAGAAATTTACTTTTACACGCAAATATTATAAAATAGTTAATCACATTAAAAGGAGTATATTGTATCAACTAATTTTTCAAATATCATACTTCATTGATGCGACAGTGAATCGTTGCTGGTTATATATCGATTTTTTTGCACTTTAAACGATCACAAATATCAATCACACGATCACATAGACATTGTTTCGTCAGGTTTTAGTTGAAGATTGATGGTTTTGAATATTTACATGATTTAGACGACAATTCTCATATCAGGCTTATCTTATTTTAGCATACAAGAGAGGAAAGGGAAAGCATTTCACCACGTTGGACAACGTAAAAATTATAGAAATAAAACGTGGAGAAAAAGACGCCCTTTACATTCAGTGCATATTTTTTGGTTACAAAGTCATCCTACCTCAACGTATTATAGAATTAAACACAATATATAAACTTATATATAAACTGATATATATATATATATATATATATATATATATATATATATATATATATATATATATATATAATAATCCAGGTATAACATCCACAGGGTAGTAATCCAAAGAATTAAAACCGGGTTTATAAAAAGTGCTCAATATCAAATAGAGCTTTTATATATGATTATTTTTATGTACATGTACAAAATGTGCGACACTGGCATGTCGATGTTATTGATCAACACCTATTATAAACTGAGATATCATCAGGCAGAGTTAGAATCTGATCTTAACATTAGATCATATTTGGAAAGTATGGAATGGAGATAAAAGAAAAGAAATTTAAAATTTAAATTTGGAAAGTCCCGTGGTTGGGGCGTTAAGAATCAAAATCTAAAAATCCAAATCAATATATATTTATATATATATATATATATATATATATATATATATATATAGAGAGAGAGAGAGAGAGAGAGAGACAGAGAGAGAGAGAGAGAGGGATAGGAGAAATAAGAGTGATAAACATGTTCGAATGTCCAAATTTATTTCAAATTTCGATTGTTGAATTCAAGGTGTATTTAGTAAAAAATCAATGTTTATTATTATTTCCTTAAACCAAAGCTTTTTCAAAATATTTAAAATATTTTAACTTTGGCTTTTCTACAGCCAACTTATCTATCTGTAATTCTCCTCTGATTATAAGATTTCTATATTTGAAAAGCCTTGGCTTAAGGAAAGAATAATCAACACTGGTTTATTACAGAATACACCTTGCATTGAACAATCGAAATTTGAAATAAATTTGGACATTCGAACATGTTTATCCCTCTTATTTCTTATATTTTTATAATTGCTCTATCTCGTATATTGAGCTTAATCTTTTCACTATAGGTCCTATTTACTAAAATTTTACTTTTGGTTTATATTTGATTATATATATATATATATATATATATATATATATATATATATATATATAGTAAGTTATGAAAATATATTTATAGCAATTACGTTACACAGACGCTCCCGCGTTTCATCCGCGGGGGAATCTTCTGACTAACATGAATTTTAGCCTGTAGACCCCACCCCCGAGGATGAAACTCGGAAGCGTCTGTGTAGATTCTATTGCCATGAATATATTTTCATAACTTACTACCAAGCTCTACTTACGTATCGAGCACTGTTAAAGAAAATACTGAAAATTGATACATACAAAATTATATCTTTTCATAAAATTGTATGTGGATACATAACATAGTAATATATATATATATACATATATTACATCAAATATAATAACACGAAATCACATAATTGTCGATGCAATAATTTATTTCAACCGTTCGGTTTTTTCAAGCATCACTCAGACAATTACATTTTTGAGACTGATAGAAAATTGAATTTCCCTACCACAGTTCCAATATAACCAGAGAGGGTGGTGGTAGCAACCAATTTGATACATCTTTTATAGAGAGGGGGAAATTTAAAACTTATATTTAACTATGGCGGGCGAAGGGGAGGGATCTTTAAGTTAATCAACTAAAAACTGCCGTGTCAAAATTATGACACATACGACTTGGCGATATCATACATATAGGCAACTTTACTCACGCGCATACACAAAACTAAATACGCACACATCCTATGCGCACGCACATACATAATCTCACTCGCACATTATCATAACTAAACATAATCACATACGCAACTTTTATTCATCTCTAGCCAGAATGCGTCCGGCAAAACTCGTGTTCTCAAATTCGGTTGGAGAAAAGAAAGGAAGAAACAATTAACAGGCACAGAGAAGAAATAGACAGACCGCGTGTCATAAATTCCCAGTCCGTCTGGGTTCCAAGAAAGAGAATCTAATTGAAATAAAATTACACGCACATACATATATGTATACATACAAATCCATACGC
This sequence comes from Sepiola atlantica, assembly GCA_963556195.1. Lineage (NCBI taxonomy): Eukaryota > Metazoa > Mollusca > Cephalopoda > Sepiida > Sepiolidae > Sepiola > Sepiola atlantica. The sequence goes on from OY744555.1 coordinate 38,707,550, forward strand.
ACATACAAACACATATATACACATACACACCGACACATATACATATCTATACACATATACACATACCCATATATATATATATATATATATATATATATATATATATATATACATACATGAATACACATATATATATCTCTGAATCTATTTGAAATGTTGACCAAATGCATACGCATGTAGTTGCTCACACATGTAAACACATACATACACATACATACACACACATATATACATATACGCACATATACACACATATACATACGCACACATACATATATATCCATACACCTACACACAATATTTACATAACACTCTATATTCTTACTGATGTAATATGAGTTCTAAAAATTAGTCTTACCTTATTTATATTTTAGATTAATTTGATAATCTATTATTATAAATATCATGGGGGGGGGTTTACCGTAAATAATGTTATTCAATTTGTTATCTTCACCGTTATCAGTCTAGAGGACCATCGTATTATTAATTCAAGTCTAATAATGTCTAGTGGTAATATTTGACATTTATACTTATATTAATTCAATAACTAGTGTATTACCTGCAGAAAAATTTTCATACCACTATCTTATTTTAAGTAAATAATCTGAATAAGTAAATATTTCAAAATACCATTATATACGTATACACACAAATACTATATATCACAAAGTCGGTAATTCTGTGTCTATAACAGATATTATTATGAATATTATGGGGGGGGGGTATCGTGCCTAATGTTATTGAATTTGGTATCTACACCGTTGTAATTCTAGAGGCCCATCGGATTACTAATTCAAGTCTAATAATGTCTAGTGGTAATATTTGACATTTATACTTATATTAATTCAAAAACTAGTGTATTACCTGCAGAAAAAAATTTCATACCACTATCTTATTTTAAGTAAATAATAAATATCCGCGTACACACAAATACTATATATCACCAAGTCAGTAAATCTGTGTCTATCACAGATATTATTATAAATATTATGGGTTACCGTAAATAATGTTATTCAATTTGGTATCTACACCGTTATAAGTCTAGAGGTCCATCGGATTACTAATTCAAGTCTAATAATGTCTAGTGGTAATATTTGGCATTTATACTTATATTAATTCAATAACTAGTGTATTACCTGCAGATTTTTTTTTTTTTAACCACTATCTTATTTTAAGTAAATAATCTGAATAAATAAATATTTCAAAATACCATTATATACGCATACACACAAATACTATATATCACCAAGTCGGCAATTCTGTGTCTATAGCAGATATTATTATAACTATTATGTTGGTGGTGGTGGGGTTACCTTAAATAATGTTATTTAATTTGGTATCTTCACCGTTATAAGTCTAGAGGTCCATCGGATTACTAGTCGTTGGTTATTTTAAATTTATATTTATGTCTGCACTTACCATAAGTTCATCTCGTTTATTTAAGAGGTTATTTCGATCATATTTTAGGATTCTTGTTTTTTCTTCTAGGCATAAGTTGCATCTTTGTCTAAATCCATCTGGAATATTCGAAAAGCATAAGATTGACCACGAAACCACCGGGGACCTGTTCTCATTTTTCAGATGCCACCATTGTTTAGCTAACTCTGTTTTGTTCTTGAGTTCTGGGTTATTGAAAGAGTGTTTGTGGTCATAAAAAAGTTGTTTCCAGTTTCCCGCGGAGATGCCGATGTAAACCTTTTTATCCCTGTTGTTATCTTCCGGATGAATAGTGGCCTTATAAACCACACACTCAACTTTACAGTTACCGTCCAGTGGGCAGTTATTTTTCACTTGACAGTAACATTTATCTACTGTGACTTTATTCTTACTAGGATTGTTAAGTAATTTACGATTATGGGTGCTGATAATTCTGTCCATGTTCTTGGTGCAAGAGTAGCTGATTTTAATGGTTTTTCTATTAAATATCTTGCTAAGTGGATTATTTATGCTAAAATGTTTATCTACCAGGTTCAAGAATACTCTCCCGATGTTGATGTTAGATAGTTGGCAGTAGGGATGGTTTGAACCATATTATTTTTCGGCCTCTATTCCTGGATTTATTTTTATTTTCTTTCTTGGTATATTTGAGTTTTTCATTATATCCGCTTTTCACTAGCGCTCTATTGTCTAAATTCTTATTTGCTTCAAAAATGTCTCTGTTAGCCGAAAGCTTATTTATTCTAGTATTAATTGTTTTAGGTATTTGTTTAATTATGCAGTTCGGGTGGTTAGATCTAGTGTTGATATAAGATGGTGTGTGATTATCTTTATTGAAGGGTTTGTATGTCCCCTTTCCTAAGTCTAAGGTAATATCTAGATAGTTTACTTCTTTACAATTTGGGGTTATATCTATATATAGTTGATTAACTTAAAGATCCCTCCCCTTCGCCCGCCATAGTTAACTATAAGTTTTAAATTTCCTCCTCTCTATAAAAGATTATCAAATTGGTTGCTACAACCACCCTCGCTGGTTATATTGGAACTGTGGTTGGGAAATTCAATTTTCTATCAGTCTCAAAAATGTAATTGTCTGAGTGATGCTTGAAAAAACCGAACGGTTGAAATAAATTATTGCATCGACAATTATGTGATTTCGTGTTATTATATTTTATGTTATTATTGCTCTGTTTACTACATTGAGCTCTCATACCCGGATTTCCTCCTGGAATTATTCCATTATAACACAAATATATATATATATATATATATATATATATATATATATATATATATATATATATATATATATATATATATATATATAACTTCTTTGTAATATAGCAGGAAAAATCCCAGCAGTGTGTTCGATTAATTAAGAATTTAAGTTTAACATTTTAAATTAAGAGCGTAATATTTATTTATTTTGGTACAGAAAAATTAGTACAGCATTCTTACGGTCTCAAAGATAACAACATAAGCTGAAGAGAGCCGGATGGCTAAGTCCTTCCGTGCTGGAAACAGACGGTGCGAATGTTGTACTAATTTACCGTACTAAAATAAAGATATATATATATATATATATATATATATATATATATGTATATATATATATATATATATATATATGTATATATATATATATATATATATATATATATGTATATATATATATAGAGAGAGAGAGATGACGGACTTTGTCTGTCACGCAACCACAACGGAAACACATTAGATAGATTTAGATAAGAATTAACAAACACCTTCCATAATCTCGGCTTAAAAATTACCATTAAAACAAATTTAGACCAAGTAAACTTCCTAGATACCACACTGAACCTTAAAAACAATACACACAAACCTTTCCACAAACCCAATGAAACACTCCAATACATACACAAGGGATCCTGCCACCCCCCACCATCTTTAAAAATTTAATCAATAATATTAGCCAAAGAATTTCAAACCTCTCATCCAGTCCCGAAATTTTCAACCAAGCAGCACCATATTACAACAAAGCGCTCCGCGACAGCGGGTTCAGAGAAGAAATCTCATACACCCCCAACCGAGACCAACCACGGGGGACCCGCAATAGAAGGAGATCGGTGATCTGGTTTTCCCCACCCTATTCGACCAATACCAAAACAAAGGTAGGCCAACTTTTCCTCAAGTTACTCGACAAACACTTCCTACCCACAAATGAATTACACAAACTTTTTAACAGAAATTCTGTTAAGGTCAGCTATTCCACTGCCCCTTCAATAAGAAAAATTATCTCTGCAGAACCCAAAACAATTACAAACGCAGGCTGCTCATGCCAAGACAAAAACAACTGCCCCCTGGAGGGAAATTGCAAAATCAATTCAATCATATATGAAGCAACCGTCACAGACCAGAATACCAGTAAGGCAGAAAAATATATTGGGATGACGAAGGGAAACTTCAAACAAAGGCTATACGCACACAGAAACTCCTTCAGATACAAAAACAAGGCTAATACGGCACTCGCGACCCGAATATGGCAGCTTAAAGAAGAAAATACACCCTTCACCATCAAATGGAAAATAATTGAGAGAAAACCATTCTTCTCTCCAGCCATAAACAGATGTCCTCTATGTGACGCTGAGAAATACCACATTTCAAAGGCCATCATCGATCCGAATACAGCCTGTTAAAATATCCGCGATGAAATATTCAGGGGGTGTGTCCACAAGAGACAAGCATTGCTTATAAACTGGTCTGACCGATTCACATAATGTCTAACTACCCCCCCTCTACTAATATAAACACAATGAAAACGAACAAATACCTCATCAACCTATATCCACTTAAACTTCAAGAGCAAAAACTCCAACCTTCACAAAAATACAAAAATATTTAATTTATTTATCAGTCACTAGATTACTCTACAAATCCATTTAAACAAACTATATCCACATAAATTCCAAGAGCAAAAACTTCGACTTTCACCAAAATACAAAAATGCAAAACATATTTAATTTATTTATCAGCCACTAGATTAATCTACAAACCCATTTTAACAAACTCAAATATTTCATATTTCCAACTTAGTTACCTCCCTTAGATCCGAATTTCTTCATTAAAATCACTCCAATCTGGTAAAAAGATTCTTACACATTAACGGTTTTTTAGAACGCATACCTTCAAAAATATAACGGCTAATGATACAAATTCATAATTTGGCTCACGGGAATTTCAGAGAAACCCTTTCTTTATTTTTGTTTTTAATCTTTAATTTTTAATTTTTAATTTTTAATTTTTAATTTTTAATTTTTAATTTTATTTTTTATTATTATTATTATTTGTAATCTTTAAATTTATTTTTAATTTTTTTTTATTTTTATTTTTATTTATTATATTTTTATTCTTTCTATTTTTATTCTTTCTTTCTCTCTCACTCTTTTTTATTCTCTACATTTTTATTCTCTATATTTTTTTATTATTTTTTTATTATTTTTTTAATTCCCTTTTTTTATTCTTCTTTTTTATACCTTTTTATACTCTTTCTCTTTTTTATTCTTTTATTCTTAGTATTGAAATGTTTTTATATATATATGTTTTTTTTATATTTATTTATATATATATATTTTTTCATATATATTTTTTTATTTTTTACCCCCCTTTTTTATTCCCTTTAATCTTGAATTCTCTCGTGTTTTTTATCTCAACGGTCTTATTACACTAAATTCAAATTTAAACAAACACACACAACACACTGAGCAAATAACGCGTCCAAACAAGAGTGTCATGTGACCTCACATTTCCAAAACAGATGACAACAGAAGCTGAAGAGAGCCGGATGGGTAAGACCTTCCGTGTTTGAAACCGACGGTACGAATGTTGTACTAATTTTTCTGTACCAGAATAAATAAATATTATGCTCTTAATTTTTAACTTTAATTCTTAATTAATCGAGCACTCTGCTGGGATTTTTCCTACCATTCTACAAAGAAGTATATATATATATATATATATATATATATATATATATATATATATATATATATATATATATATATTGTTACACCGGCTGTTCTTACACAGGAAAACCAACACCGGTTGTCACTATAAATAGTGCGAGTAACCAGAAAAATAGAGAAGACAAAGTACAGTCTTGTAACTGTCTAGCCAAGTGCTAGTCAATTTCTTATTTTGTTAATACACGTGTTAAACCAACCCTCGACTTGACTTCCTTTATTTGTTATT
>OY744555.1:38718210-38743210 GCA_963556195.1 Sepiola atlantica
GATCTATGTATATTGTGAGTGAAAGGGGGGAGGGAAACTAAACAAGAAAATAAAGGGGATCTGAAAGTCTGAAACAATCTCACTCACACATATCCACAGGCATGCATAAACACGTACACATCATATGTACAAACATACCCACATACCCACCCACATATAATTATACACAAACATACATATATACATATATATATATATATATATATATACATATATATATATATATATATATATATATATATATATGTATATATATCAAACACACACATAGTTTGAACGACCGACTACTTTTAGAGAGAGAGAGAGGGGGAGAGAGAGTCAGACAGACAGACAGACAGACAGACAGACATAAAGAGAGAGAGCAAGTGAGGAAGAAATAGAGCGAGATATGGAGAAAGCAAAACACATTCAATAGAAGTGCAGTTTATTAAAAAGTGCAGCTATTCAATCTAACGTGTTTAAAAGTAAAGCCTGACAGACCAACGGATGAAAAAAAAACACTCATAGCAACATGAAGAGAAATCAGACTAAAAACGTTACTGCGCATTATTATCGTGTATTTCGTTCACATCAGTCGATGATATGACAAGCATGAGCGTTTGTAATTAAAAGCTGCGAAAATCAGCACCGACGTCTTATTGGTGTCCATAAAATCTCGCTTATGAAAAAGCAATTAGAGATAACGAAATTAGCCGATTAAAAATCGCCGTCTTTCAACAATCAGTCAAATGGTTGATTTGATTTATTGCAGACGAAGAAGATTACAATTTGACGAGGAGAGCGAAAATAAAAGATTCGTCAAGTGTGAAACGGTAACAATCACTCAAGCGATTTGCGATGGATGATTCCGACGGGAAAATGTTTGTACATCTATTATAAATTATCGATATTCAATAGTATTCGAATTGGTGGCACCAAAAAGTACATGAATTACTTGTATTAAAACAAGGTATGAAACACGGTAAATATTTGGATACTTCTGCTAAAACCATTATAAGCAAAAACAAGTGTAAGCGATTTTAAGAAAAGTCAATTAAGTAAGACTCACACACGGACGTAAATATTTTATAAAAGGTATTCGTCAAAAATACCCAGCAACCTTTAAAACAATAAAAATGCGTGTTTTCATAAAAAAATGTTGATACGAAACCTAGAGGATGAATTGCATTATTGCCATTGAGTATTTAAATAAAATATTCCGTTTTTCTAGTATCGCTGGCTCTACATAAAATCACACAAATTCCTGGCCACCTTTCTGCAATTATTTGTATGTTGACGTTTATATTATAATTTCAACAACCCTATTCTACCCTTATCATTAGCCTAACTTCACAATGATACTAACCCTTAACGTTACACTAACATAAACCTATTATAATCTTAATACTAACAGTATTTATTGAGATATTTCTTACATTCAGTCAGTGTCGCATGATAGCGTAGGGGTTAACAGCGCCGACTGTAAGATCTACGGTTGTGTTTCGATCCCGGCTTGAGGCACTAACTGTATGTGGATGACTATATATATATACAGGGTGGGCCAAAATAAGGGTCCTAACTTTAAATTTGAATAACTTGAATTTGAATAACTTCCACAAAATAAAAGTTAAACTCACCAAACTTTATGTGTGTGTAGACTGACCATTCCGAGATTTTTTGAAATAAACAAAACAAATTTTAGCCGAAAAACACTTCTTAAAACTTACAAAAACTAAAGTATTGTTTTTTACACTGTTTTGAGTTTTTTAAGCAAAAATAATGTTTTCTAAATGAGGGTACGTTCCTTAGGGCTAATACGGCTCATGCTTGCTTCGGAAGGGGTCGTTTACTTATTCTAAAAAAAAAAAAAAAATCAATAAATAAAAAAGTTATGAATTTTTAAAAATAGGACCCTTATTTTTGCCCACCCTATATATATATATATATGATTACCCTACCCTAAGTATAAGCTTGACCAAATAATTACCGAAATAGATCAAGTGCGTGTGTTCGCACTTGATTTCAGTTGCGTGTTAAAACTTTTGCAAAAATTGTTTTTTTTTCATTAAAGAGTGCATCTCTACTAAAAAATACGCAATGTTATTTCAGAAGTAAGCCACTTAGTTATTTAGAATTATAACGCAACAATTTTTTTTTAAATAAGTCGAAACCGAATATATAATCCAGAAATATTTTAACACTATTAACTTACAGTTAATTAGTGTGGTTTGTATTAATAATGAGATTTGCCGAAACATCTATATATATATATATATATATATATATATATATATATATATATATATATATATATATATATATATATATATATGGGAAAATGAAAAAGGAAAACCAAAAAATGGATTTTTTTTATGTGTACATCAACGTTTCGTCTTTATTTATAAGACTTCATCAGGATGATAAAATAGAGAAAAAATGTCATGCAAGTACAGATACATGTAGGGTAGACATATTGGGAGGAAAAATAAAATGAAATAATGGCCCTACTGATGAAGTCTTATAAATAAAGACGAAACGTTGATGTACACATGAAAAACATCCATTTTTTTGTTTTCCTTTTTCATTTTCCCATCACGTCGGATTACCTTCATCCTTCTCTTCCCATATATATATATATATATATATATATATATATATATATATATATATATATATATACATATATATATATATACACTGCTATCTATTTGTTTTTCTATCTATCTATCTATTTATCTGTCTATCTGTCTATCTATCTCTATCTCTTTATATATATATATATATATATATATATATATATATATATATATATATATATATATATATATAGTAGGCAAGTATTATTGGCTTATTAATTTGCCATAGTTTGGATTTGTCTCTCAAGTACTTGGAAACACATCCGGGTCCATCTTCAGGGGAATAAGGTTAATCAGGTACAGACTATTATTGTACAGACTATTATGTAATAAGTACGAAACTATATTTAGAACTATAGACATTTTAGTATATTATTACTGATATTAAACATGAGTTGTCTCTTTTATTCAACAATACTTGCCTGCAAGAGAAGATGCTATATATATATATATATATATATATATATACATATATATATATATATATATATATATATATATATATATATATATATATATATATATATAACTATTAAAATAAATACTATTCAAAATAAATCCAGGTGTGTTTCATTCAAAACCTGCAATCATCAGTATGGGAGGAGACAATCCCTGCCGGTTACACGGATCGCACCCCAATACGAAAATCATATTCAACTCAGTAGTTTTAGCGTGTACCGATGTGTCAACAGTCCATTGTCTAGAAATGGGATCGAAAATTAACATCTTAATAGCAATGTCAGCGGACATATAAGCAGGTTGTTCAGAGCACTCAAAATGTGTCTAGAGTGTTGCATTACTTGTAGTCAAATTACTTACAGTGATTTATCTAGCGCTTGTTTTAAATTATTATTTATAAATAATATTTTAACTTTACCCATATGTACATGTGTTTCATGTCTAGAAACGGGATGTCTTTATGGCAACGTCAATTACAAATAAATGTTAACATATATCTATAAATCCATCTCTCTCTATCTCTCCATCTCTCTATCTCTCTCTTGATATATATATACATATATATATATATATATATATATATATATATATATATATATATATATATATATATGTATATATACATCAGATTGGCATCCTCTATTTTATCAACAAATGGCGTAAACACAAAAACATAACCAAAATGAATTCACTTTATCAACAAAAACTTAATCTAGGTCTTTAAAAAATCAGCTTTCAGCGACAATCTAACAAAAGGGCGCAGAAAATACAAAAATGTTGATTACGTGTGGTGCTCTGTACTACGTCCGCCAGAACCACTATCAAACAATATAAAAGCAGACCGCGCAACAAAATCTCTTTCTTTTTTATCCTCTCCGTCTCTCGTACACTTGACAAAGAACACAAGTTTAGATACCCTCGTCCTCGGGCGAGGGGCATCAACGTGTCGGCTAACCACTAAACACACACCCACACACATACACAAATGATTGCACTACTATCATCTTCAACGCATATAACTTCACACTGATGACAAAGACACATACTCATACAAATACCTAAACGAATTATCAACCTTGAGGCTTACACATTCGTACAACCACGAACAAAAGGTGGACGCACATTCACACACTACGCACATGCATACATACTCATAATTCACAGGCATAAACATTTATCGTTTCTCTAACTTGACACTTGAAATGAACACTTAATTTTCTGTAAGTTGTACATAAATATTTTGTGTTACTATTAAATTATATGTTATTCTTCCGTCAACCTTATCTTTCATTCAACATTCATACATGTTTTTCCAATATTTATCTGTTTTCGCCGGGGTTTAACCAACACTTTACCAACTAAAAGGCGCCTACTTTTTCGAGAAGCGACAAATAGTAATAAATATTTGTTATTGTTTATTTCCTATGTACGTATACGTTTCGTCCTTAAATCAGGGCTCATCAGCATAGAGATATGACTATTCACTACCGGTCATGCGATTCGAAACCCCGGATTACGAGTATTTTACAATTCAAATCCGACGCCTTAACCACACGGCTAATTATAAATAGCGAATAAACTGTGATAATTTTAACACGTTCTCGGCGGGTAGAACGTCTAGAGCGTTCTACTTTGGTTTCATTAAAAAATTAAAAATTGTAACATGTCTTGTAAGTCATATTCTTCCAATGATGTTTTAATCCCATGACTCATCAGATCATTAGTTAATATGATTGATAATAGCGCTTTCGTTTAGTGAGTAATAGACTCCTTAAAAAGAAAGTTAACCAGGTGTTCTTTATTAACTACATTAAGAATGTTAAACGGTTTTATTTACATGTAATTCCGACCTAAAAATCTAGAACTGAGGAGAATGTTCACTTCATATATGTGTATCAACAAACAGAATCACAAAAGGTTTTTGTAACATTGAGCAAAGTTAGTCGAATAAGCATTGATTTTATGTTTTTGTTCAATGTCCACTTATTAAAACATAGTTTATTATATTGTTCTATACCCATTTCCTTGACTACTATAGGATTCAATATTTAAAGCTAAACCATAGTTTATACTTTTATTAAATGCTTATTGGATTTAAAATCATTTCATTTATATATGTATATTTTGGTATGTCTCTTTTTCTTTTGCATTGTACTTTTGCTTTTAGATGGAGTATGTAGGGCAAAGTGGGTGCTGGTGTGGTGACAATAAGGTCACACAACCATGCCATGAGTCGAGATTTGGTCTATGGAGGTTGGCTCGTCGGGAATAACTACCAGGGATAACTGTAGGACCCCTTACTATGCGCGATAGGCACGTACAGTTACTTACGACATTATGCAAGAGTTGATGTAGCAGCCGTTATTAGCGCTACTTTTCTGTTTGGACTCTTTCACTACCCGTTCGTAACAGTAGCCATACTCAACCTGTCGGATCAAGAAAGACCCAGACTAGTTATGTGAGATTTAGTGACAGAAAATGCTCCTCAGGTTGTCCAGATAGAGAGAAAAAGAGACGGCGTTAATTGTTTTAGTCAGGAAACAAAACCATATACTGGGTTTCCTTGTGGGGTTCCTTGTGCCAGTACCTCTGCGCCTAGTTAATAGACAAATAATGAGCGCAACGGCCAACGTACTCGATGAAAAATCATTGATGTTAAATGATTTATCTTAAAAGTTGATTACATCTACCTTTCTTTAACTTGTTCGTGAAAATATTGGTGTGTCTTGTTCCAAACAAAAATATCTTAAAATATTCATTCCTGATCAATACTTAATTTCTTATTTGTAATCCTTGATCTTGCTACGAAAATATCCGTGTGCTAAGGAAACAGAGAGAGGGGGAGATATAGAGGGGAAAAAGAAATAGATAGATAAGTTTCAGCGAGAAGGATAGATACAACCAGTCTGCTTTACATATTTAAAATATTATAATTCAGTATTTCGGTAGGTCGGTTAGCTGGCCGTACTTTGATACACAATGCATAGTCAAACCTCGCCCTTGCATAATTATTTGTATTTTAAAATTTAAATATTAAGCAGATTGTTCCGTTTATGTCATCAACGTAATTCCCATAATTTAGGAAAAACAGGCGACGCTATTTATAAAAGAATAAAATGTTATATATTGACTCCATTGAGAAAACCACATGTAGTTCATTAAATATTCTAGACATAATTGATGTTTAATAGAAACTTTAACATTTGACGCTGACAAAGCCCAGCTTAGGATTTACGCCTAATACAAAGGTATTAACACATAGACACATGCAATGAGTATATCGATATATTGATACCTGAAATAGAAAATGTCAATGAGGATGATGTACAGAAAATTACAAAAGTAAACATGCATGGGTTATGCTTTGTGATGTGTGTATTTAATTATGGCATATTTTTATACACTTAAACCGTATATTTGTCTCGTTATTACTACAACTCTTTCATCTTATTCAGAAGTTATCATTATATATATATATATATATATATATATATATATATATATATATATATATATATATATATATATATTAGCTTAGTAATAAATGGAATTTCATCATGTGCCGATCGCTCACCTTCAACGTTAATAATATGTTGGACTCTCTTTTAGAATAATATTTGCTAAATTCTGACTTATTTGAAAATGTTCACGGCAGCAGCATTTTTTTGGAGTTTCTTAACCAAACGATTACGAATGTAGAAATTACATTTCAATTATCGAATTAAACGATTACTAATGTAGAAATTACATTTCCATTATCTAATTCGCTAGACATTCAAATGGGCAATTCAGACAAAAATAAAAAATGTTATACAACACGAATTCTTTTGATCTGAATTTTTTTTCTAAAAAGAAAAAATGTCAACATAAGATTTTAAAAACCTGTTCTTAATTAAGTGCAATTATCTCTCTCTCTCTCTCTCTCTCTCTCTCTCTCTCTCAATCTGTATCTCTATTTGTTGTCATTAGTTAAATTCAGTGTGTTAAAATATATATGACATTTTTTGTGTTACAATTTTTTCCAGAATAACTTTCATAGAAATTCACGTTATCGTACCAAGATAGCAGCCATAATATACGCTTGGTTCGCGCATATTGTTACTAGTATTTTATTGTATTTCAATTGTTAAGTGACGATTGATAAGTTGGATTATTTTAATTATTCAGATCATTATTCTTATCTGAGTTGTTAATTTCACAATATTTCAGCTGATTTTAACCCGTGATTGTTCCGATTGACCCTACTGAACTTACCAAATCAATTATACGATTATTTTGGAAACGTTCGTATATATAACTAAACTTAATGTAATAATTTTGTATTCTAGCAAAATATATGGCAAAAAATACAAATCTAACATAGTATAATAGAGTATAAATAGTAACTTTTGGGATGCATTAGTTTTCTATATAGATCTTTGTACTTATCGATTATGCTACAAATATAATGAATATTAAAACTTTCAAGAAGGGATTCGTAAAGTTTTTGATTGAAACCGATGTTAAAATTTCTAGCAGGCAGCCAATTATCGAATCTCAGGTTTTCAATGGGTTTTCTTATTGTCAAATGCGTGGATAAGCAATGCACACATCTTTCTTGGTCAATGAAAGAGAAATAAACAAATCAATACTGAAGACTAGATCTTCAGTTCGATTGCCGCGAGTGTTATATCTTCATTGTTTTATTACTAAATTACTCAGAGATTCGACTGACGGGTTTGGTACATATGCTCACCTGGTATACGAGTTCCGTACGCGTTCCAAGACTTACAATAATACACACAATTCGATAAAAAGACTTTCGCATGAAGCTGTAATACATTAAAATCTCGATATTGTAAGAATGTGAGCATCCGTCTGGAGAATACCCAGATGCAATTTCAATTTTTCTTTCAAAAATAGAATTTTTTTGATTGTGTATGCTTTGTCGAAAATTACGGGAGTTGTCAACTCCATTGGGTTTAGAATACGACACGGGCAGACGTATTTCGAAGATATTCTTTCTTCTTCACAACCGATGACTGGTAAAATAAGAATAATCCTTAACCGACCATATGTGTAACGCAATACTAAGACAGTTCTTCTTTGCTGATTAAAACATTGTAACTTTTAAATGTAATGTCAACAAATTATTGTTGCGCGTCATTGTGCTCTATATTCAATTGGTAATCTCATTAAGCCTCATATTTGTGTGGCTTTAAGCCCTTATTATTTGACTACTCACGTAACCTGTATATAGAATCACTCACTCACAAAGTAACCACAAGAGAAATAAATATTACGAGTCTAAAATTAACAGACGAGTTTTGTACACATCTGCCCTCCTCTTGTTATAGTATCGCTCGCTTTTCAATGCCTACAATAATAAACGCAACTCTCAGACATAATTTCGACCGGTAGACGTTGATCGTTGCGATGAAAAACGAGCAAAAGAATTGAATACATTTACTTGTGTAATACAATGGGAGTGAGGTTGCAGAGAAAACAGCAAATGCTACCCTCTGATAGTGATGTAAAAATAGAAATTACGTTACAAGAACACAAGGGCAAACAATACTATTGTGTTTCTTTGTTTGGACAAATTTATTTAGAAGATCTTTTTATCCCCTTCAAAAATGAATGCAAAGAAGACAGATCCTGTGTTTTAATACTGAGTAAACCTAATAGTGTATGATAAAACTGCACTATACAATCAAGCTGAAGTACACATGAAAATAGTAACTAAATATTCATCTCTTGACGGGCCGATTGAGTTTTGCTGCAATTTCAGTGGCGACTTCCGAACTTGTTTCTTTTGTGAGACAATCTGAATCTTGCATAGTGGCTCGCTGCGTCTGGCAATTTGTAGCCGTTCAAAAAATAGTTGGTCTCCGATTTAAGTCAAAATGTAATGTGTTTTTGTAATTTTCCGTTCGGCTGTTATTCCGTTAAACCGTTATTCCATCATTCTTCTGTTTTTTTTTATTTTGTAATCAAGTTTTAACGAAATTTGTAATGAGATGTTATAGTTATCATTAATTCAGAAAATTTAGTCCGACCGATGTATCGGTTTTGCGTCGAAATTTACCAAAAACATATTTTTAAATATGTTAATAAATCTTTTTTTCGCATTTAATAATAATCCAAGACAAGTTTGGGGTACAGTTATTAAAATGAAACAATAGATTGATGGCTCACAACAGCTGGTTTCCTGCATGCTGGACTGGAAAATTGGCCACAAATTTGCAAACATCGACTTTTCCAAAAATATCTAAATGTAAAGTTATAATGCAGAAAATGGAAAATAGAAAGTTAAAATCGGGTTTACTTTCGGCAGCCTCGTGACTCTCGAGCCCCTTATTCTGTCCATTGGTCCTCCGTGATCGATGTCTCTAATAAAGGGGAGAGTACTGTTGTTTTCTGCGCTGGAATCCTTTTATTTAACACGTACGTTGGCTAGATGTTGGCCATGAAGTTCTATGTCTAGCTCCTTAAATCAAGTGGCGTAATGCCTCTTATATATATATATATATATATATATATATATATATATATATATATACATATATATATATATTATAATTATAATATAAAATGAAGTAATAAAATAAGGTGTCAATCAAATTTTATTAGAATTCAAATTTCAAGCAAAGTATCCTTAAGTCCTTAGCTCATGAGTTTTCAAAGATAATTCTTCTCTTCAGAGGACGATTACCGCAGTTATACTACTACAGGTAATAAAATTACGCTTTGAAAATATATAAAATTATATACACAAATAAATAAAAATACATAACATCAAGCATATCAATCCAAAAACATACTTTTTGTTGAATCCATACAGTCCATCCAGGTCATACAAGTTGAGAAGCATAATCAGGAAAGACATTACTTTTTGTCATGTCTCGTTGAATTGCAAGGGAGAGAAGATTATTTTTTTCGCTCTTCTGGCAAGATGTGATGGGGATTCAGTCTTATTTTTCTCAATTCGGATTTAACGGGTTTTCTAATTAAACAACGAACTTTGATTTGACTTGGGTTGCACTTGTCGGGATTTCGGAACTTTGATTTGACTTTTTGTATTATTTTGATTGATTTATTTATCATTAACATTTAATATGGACACATTTCGCGACTGGATAACTTTGCCGGTCCCTTCAATTTACGTATATGGACTGCTGTTTGTAACCTGGAGTAATGTCTTTCCTGATTATGCTTCTCAACTTGTATGACCTGGATGGACTGTATGGATTCAACAAAAAGTATGTTTTTGGATTGATATGCTTGATGTTATGTATTTTTATGTATTTGTGTATATAATTTTATATATTTTCAAAGCGTAATTTTATTACCTGTAGTAGTATAACTGCGGTAATGGTCCTCTGAAGAGAAGAATTATCTTTGAAAATTCATGAGCTAAGGACTTAAGGATACTTTGCTTGAACTTTGAATTCTAATAAAATTTGATTGGCACCTTATTTTATTACTTCATTTTATATTATAATATTAATGCTCTATCCAGTATATTGAACTTCAGTTTTTTATCCGGATGTTTCACTAATTATAAGATATTAGTTGACGCTGATATCTTTTGTTGCATTGCTTCATATATATATATATATATATATATATATATATATATATATATATATATATATATATATATATATATATATATTTACATATAAATATTTATTAAATATTTTAATACCTGCAGACATCGATGTTTCATGCTAACGCAATCTTCAGTGCAGGAACTACTTCTCAACGGTTGGTGGGCGCGAACCCCGATCACAAATCGCCACTGATTCGTAGTCGAGAGTCTTATCCCATCGGCCATAGCCAATTAGTTAGTAAATAGAGAGGAATTTAAATGTAAATAGCGAGTCGGCGGCTAGATTTACCCAAACAGTTTAGAGTGATTAACGAACGGCGTTCCGATCGTGCATGTAGCTATTTGCACTGCTTGTTATTAAAGTCATTCAAGAGTGCCCGGCCTTTGTTGGAGGGGGCTTATAAATAATAATATTTACAAATAAATATTTAATAAATATGTTAATACCTACACACATCGATGTTTCATGCTAACGCAATCTTCAGTGTAGGAACTATTTCTCAACGGTCGGTGGGCGCGTACCCCGATCACAAATCGCCACTGATTCGTAGTCGAGAGTCTTATCCCATCTGCCATAGCCAATTAGTTAGTAAATAGAGAGGAATTTAAATGTAAATAGCGAGTCGGCGGCTAGATTTACCCAAGCAGTTTAGAGTGATCTACGAACGGCGTTCGGATCGTTCATGTAGCTATTTGCATATATATATATATTTATATATCAATTTTAACTATTTACTTCAACAGTGCTCGATACGTAAGTAGAGCTAGGTAGTAAACTATGACAATATATTTATGGCAATCAAGCTACACAGAGGCTCCCGCGTTTCACCCCCGAGGGGGAATCTTCAGGCTAAAATGCATGGAGTTATTTTTGCCGGGTGTTTTTATATACACGGCTTGCTAGTTAACCAATCAGATTCTTTGTGGTTCTCTCAGCCAATCATTGAGCTTTCCGCGAACAAAGGCTATGCATGTGTTACTCCCTAAAGCCTGGATGAAGTGTGTGAGGTGTGCTGAAGAAAAATTCCTACCAGTAAAATACATAGCCCTGTTTTGCTCGCATACCCTTAATGGCAATAAAAGTGTATACATTTGGGAATTTCCTTGATTTTTACATTTAGTGTATATGAATTTTCATCTTAACGCTATTAAGGGCATATGATTTCAGTATACTGACATTAATCATGGAATATTTGTTATACGTTTTCTAGGGGCCGAACTAGTAACAGTGTAACCTCACCATACGTAATCATATATACTTATCTAAATATGTAAAATTAAAACTACGTAATGATACGGTAGATGATGCGCTCTCATTCTGACTGATTTAGCAATTATCTTCTGTATGTTCTTGATAGTGTCATTCTCTACCCGATTTCTCGTTTCTGTCTTCCTTTCTCACGTATTACTGATTTGATTGTTAAAACACTGTCAGACAGCATGTACTTCAAAAGTCAACATTACAACCATGCTTAAGATTACTACGTTTAAAACAAAGTGACATACACCTCGTTTTACGAGAACATCCTAAAAATATATGTTTGACTCCGAAATATCTTAAATCAATATCATATTCTATAAACTTAGATGAAAGTTATCATTTTTTTAATCATGTTCATTTATATGTTTTCTAGTTATCTACTTCAAAACATATATAAATGACATATATTCATTTTCTTTTTTAAATACTTATGTGTTTTTATTCACACAAACTTTCGGCCGATGTAAACTCCGACCGCTTTCATGTGCATATTTTCGATATAAAAATTCTCTATTTATAAAAGGAAATGATGTGAATTTCCATTTGAACACTTGTGATCACCTATGACAAGTATGTTCTTCCCTGCACGATCAACAGCTGATGTGCTGACTGTAATATCATACAGTATCACTAACTCTATTTACGGGGGCTACGTTTCTATATCCGTAGTTCTTGACATATCAAATACTTTTTGGTATGAAAGTCTACTTTTCAAGAGTTCTAGCTGGTAACCTCATCTTAACTATCAAATTATTTCCCTTTCATAAAACAATCCGTTGATTGGCAGCACTTCGAGCTCTTTGTGCCAACGCTGGCGTGCCTCAAACTTTATTCTGGGTACAACCCTCGTTCTGATTTTTATCTATGTCATCCAAAATTAGATTCTAAAATACTTCGTCGACATTTAAGCAGATGATACAACAATTCTCGAAAACACTTAGAAGATCATTAATAGGAACATTTATTTATGATTTCCTCTCGTCTATTCTAGAACACGTAGTGCAATGTGAAAAAATGGCAAGTTACGTTTAATACGTCTAAAACTAAGCTACTCTATGTTCATCATACACGCTCTGATCAAACCTAATTGAAATGAATGGTTCTCACTTTTATTAAGCCCTTGATTTGATAAGCTTCTTGAAGATTAACATAAACTCCGTTTCCAAAGTCGATGCGAAAAAAAAAGTGTTGATTCTATCGCTCGAAAAACGTATATCAATTTTGACGCAATCATCTACCTGTATCAGAGTCAAATCCGTAATCAGATGGGGAGGTACTGTTAGCATATCTGGGGAGGTGCCGCTCATATCATGATTTTCTGATTGAAAGATTTCAAAACAAACTTCGAAATCTAGTTAGCGATGTAGTTTCATCCCTACAGCCTCCGTTTCACAGAAGAGACGTTGCTCGTTTTCTTACACTGTAAAGTCATTTTACTTGCAGGTGCTCGACTGACCTTCAATCCATGTCCCTTTTCAAGCTTTTAAATGTAAACCACGTCTCAAATCAGCTATCAATAATTTCCCTGTCCTCTGCTGTGTAACTAAAACTAAACGGAACCTCCATGAATAAAATGGTGTTCCTATAACAACATGTGTTTGGAACTGAGTACCAATGGGCTGCTTCCCGTTTGCTGTATAGAAGTCTAATATTCATCAATTCATTTTAGCCGTCTTTTTAAAAAGTCACTTACTTACAACTTACAACCATCGTTACAAATTCCCTCAATGTTTCATCGTTTACATGTCAAACTCAACAGCCCTTATTATCGAGTGGCCGTTGTGTCTTAATCAGTTGTGATTCAAGTTGCCCGTATGTCTTAATAAGTGGGGATTCAAGTGGCCGTTGTGTCTTAACCAGTTGTGATTCAAGTGGCCCTTATGTCTTAATAAGTGGGGATTCAAGTGGCCGTTGTATCTTAACCAGTGGTTATTCAAGAGGCCCTCATGTCTTAATAAGTGGGGATGCAAGTGGCCATTGTGTCTTAATCAGTGGTGATTCAAGTGGCCCTTATGTCTTAATAAGTGGGGATTCAAGTGGCCGTTGTGGCTTAATCAGTGGTGATTCAAGTGGCCCTTATGTCTTAATCAGTGGGGATTCAAGTGGCCGTTGTGGCTTAATCAGTGGTGATTCAAGTGGCCCTTATGTCTTAATCAGTGGTGATTCAAGTGGCCCTTATGTCTTAATCAGTGGTGATTCGAGTGGCCCTTGTGTCTTAATGAGTGGGGATTTGTTTGAAAAAAAAATGAACGGATGTTCTCAAAGCGCGTCCTTTTAATCAGCGCTGTTTTCGGTGAAAATAATATTTCAAACGTTAGGATAACAGAGCAATCGACGGAATAATACGACGACAGGTCGATACATAGTGATACGGAACGAGTGATAAAAATATAATGCGCTTAGCTACATAAATGATATTTCAAAGTTAAATTTCACAAACTTCCGGATGAACTGAGAAATCAATTTATGAATAATATTTCTCTATTCGATGATTATTTAGATGAAACTTGCCAGAATGGTTTTACTGGAAAAGGGATTAGAATAGTTGTAAATAGATTGGGGTACTTGGAAACTGTGCTAATTATTGGAAGGATAATAACACCCAATGATTTAGGCGATTAAGTAGAAACGTATTTTCTCTTTTTTCGAATAAGTAAATTAGCGATTGCGAGACATCATGGTAGAAAAGAAATGAAAAAGTTGAAAACTATGAGGAAGAATGTATTAATGTTATTTAGAGAATGGTGAAATAATTGAAACAGAGAGAAGATGAAAAAAATCGTAACTTTTTTTATTTTTGTCTTTGTCTAAATAGTTAATCAGTAAAATAAAATGTCGAGCCAAGAAAACCATGACAAAACACAAACACGAATAATCAGATTTATCAGACGATATAAACGGTGTGAGTACAAACCTTGAAAATATGCGTATGCACTGTCAACTACATTATATACAAACGAACACAGACAAATGAAAGAAGAAAAATATTTTTTTTAAATTAAGTGGTATTATGAGATCTTCAACACAGGCCAATGAAAGAAGAAAACTTTTTTTTTAAATTTAGTGATATTAATGAGATCTTCAACACAGGCCAATGAAAGAAGAAAAATATAAAAGAAAATTAACTGATATTAATGAGATCTTCAACACAGGCCAATGAAAGAAGAAAATATCAAAGAAAATTAATTGATATTAATGAGATCTTCAACACAGGCCAATGAAAGAAGAAAAATATCAAAGAAAATTAATTGATATTAATGAGATCTTCAACACAGGCCAATGAAAGAAGAAAATATCAAAGAAAATTAACTGATATTAATGAGATCTTCAACACAGGCCAATGAAAGAAGAAATATATTAAGGAAAATTAAGTGATATTAATGAGATCTTCAACACAGGCTAATGAAAGAAGAAAATATTAAGGAACATTAAGTGATATTAATGAGATCTTCAATACAGACCAATCGAAGGAAGAAAAATATTAGATAAAATTAAGCGATATTTATGAAATCTTAAACACAGGCGAATGAAAGAAGAAAACTATTAAAGAAAATTAAGTGATATTAATGAGATCTTCAACAAATATCTATTAAAGAATTGCTTTCTTATAATATTTTTATTAAGGTAACATATGTTTAATATCCGAAACCTACACTCTAAGTTGTATGCATCTTCATGTTTCTTTTTCAGAATATATCAATGTGAATGCTTACACCGTTTGTCTGAGAATTTATGGCACTGCTGGTGCAAACAATTTATTTTTAATGCAAATATCAAACGACATAGATTTCTTCCCTGAATGTTTGGTTTTGCTTTAAAAAGTATTTCCTAAATTGTATCCATGTTTTGATAAAATACTCAAATTGTTATCTGAGGACATATTCATATATTTTGTAACGTCTCCAATGATGTCGTACCCACTTTCACACTGAAATTACTTGTTGATCACGAGGTTTAGTGTACATTTCTCACGAAGCTTGCTCGAATAAATATGGATGTGTTCATAGTACTGTCATTAAATTATACGTGATTCTAATGTATTTTTCATTAAGTGCCTTCTAGAGTACGAGAAAATTGAGTACAATTTTTGCAGAAAGCTAAGATTACAGATGTATACTCTCAACTAATCATGGTAGATGCTAAGACAATGTGTATATCTATATCTCGCAATTTTATTACACCGTAAACCTTGTTACTTTTAAAACACACTTTTTATATTGCTGAAATGTTTTTTTTAAAGAATTACATTTTTGTATTAAAATCAATATCATGTCGACTTTTACACTGGAGACTGCAGCTAATTGTGTAATCATTTAAAGAAAAGGAAACGCCATTTTCTTACAAATTAGGAATCTATCTTCTTAATCTGCCGTCGAAATGGACAGGGCTATAATTCGCTTATTTTTGATGGCGTCAAAGTGAGTCTCGTGATTTCTTTGTGAAGAAAAAGGTGTACGGACAAAACCAATTTGAAGTGTTCATTAGTTTTGTTATGAACTTATTAGTTTAATGATTACTTCTCAAATTGCTATTTCTTCATGACGTCCTCTTGAGGCTCGAAAAAGTAATTATCACTATTTTTATGATTTTGTGCAATTTGAAACAAAACCCTGAATTCGATTTCCTCATTTTCCCATATGATTCTCTTTCTCCCAGAATCAGTCAAATATTTCTTAAACACACGTTTTTGGTAAAAAAAACAGCTTTACATTTCTGATATTTTATTCACTACTTTTTACATTTCAAGTGTTTAAGTTTTCTGCAAAATTGTTAACATATAAATGCAAATAAATTCAACTACTGAGCTAATGTAGATGTATCAATGCAAATAAAAATACAGTAACCTAATGGCCTCTTATATAACAACTAGTTTGAATTGTGGGAAAACTATCGCCTCACAAAATTTGCTACTTTAAAATACTAGAAAGAGTAATTTTGAATAAAACATTTGATTTCATTCATATAGTTCGATAAATAGTAGTATTTGATCATTTTAGTTCCAATTTATTTTTAAATTATTAACGCAAATAAAGGAAAAGAGAGAACAAATTACTGTGATTTAGCGATGATGTGTATTTAGTGGAGTTCTTTTTAAGCAAATGTAAAAATAGATCGCAACTTGTTGAAAACCAAATTAGTCACCCTAAAGAAAAGCCCATCAAGGAACACAATTACTATACGGCATATAATAAGTGTATCTTTTTGCCTAATAATACTCCAGTAATTTCTATCAAGAAAATTACATTTTTTCTACATCTTCAAGAATATAAAAGTCTTTTCTGATTTATAGACTATGTCAGCAGCAATGCTTTGACTTAAAGCACGTTTAAGTTCAGAATTTTCCAGTCTAATTTACTTAGAATTCGGTGACTTTCTGAAGCTGGTCGGGGACAGTTTGGCAGAATTCGCAGGATAGCACCATTGTGAAGAGAGTGTCTCTGAAGTTTAACTGTAATGGTGGTACCTGTTCTTTGATCAAATGCTGATATCTCTCTTTTGATGTCCTTGGGTTGTAAGTGAAGTTCACATACCTGAATAAAAAGAATAGGTCGTGAAGAAACATATCAAAATATCTAAAGAAAAGCCGATGAAGGAACACAATTACTATTTGTTCGAGTAAAATTAAAACAAGCATTCGATTTAAAAATTAATTAAAATAAATAGTTAAATAATAAAACGTATTTTAATAAACAATATGCAAATTACTTAACTATACCGCATAAAACGCGTATAAAAAACAGTATTTAAAATGATAGGGTGTGCCAATTGTGTTGAACTACTTTGAAATCGATAGTTCTCAGCTCACTATTAGAAGGAGGTATATGTTCAACTTATTCGTTAAGATTTCCGATTGAACAGAGATTTCAGAGTATATTTCCACACCATTATTTTCTAATATATCCTTCTTTTTTTAAATGCATCAAAAATGTTTGGGATGAAGATTCAATTACTATCTTGAATTATTTTGCCTAACTTGCGATGTGAAACTCGTACACTGAATCAAAACACGGCTTATGTGCTTACGGCTGATCTAATTCATCTGTTTTTATGGTTGAATCTCTGAACCGGATTATATACATAAACTTTCCGGTGATTGAAATACCTCTACCATAGCAATACATACTAACTTAATTTGGCAATCTGTTTTATAAGTTATCCAAAATCCCATATCCTCAATTCATTGAAAATTCAATCTTGCCCTGTTTTCTAGTTACCAATTCATCAAGCAGAGGATGCCATATTTTTCATGTGAATGTTATCCCAGCTTAAAGATTCGATTATATGAGTGGTTTTACAGGTACGCACGGTTTGATAACTTTTGTCCTCCTTTCAGGAACGTGACTACGAAGTTTGCGATTGTATATTCATTCCTAGAATATATAAAAGAGTTGTCACATATTGCATTGCTTAAACCGATTTAGGAATTCAATGGTAATAAAGAGTTTTTAATTAAAGTTGTCGGTATTTGTCAACATATGGCACGTAGTGTTTCTAAAAGCACTAACCAAACTGAACATCGCTTAAATTCGTTGATGTAAAACGAACGTGTACATCAACATTATAATAATCTTATTATAAAAAACGTCATCTAAATGACCTTGCGTTAACTATCTGTAGCCTAGACCATAGTTTAATCAGTCAAGATTCCCTGTAGAAATACTCGCTCACTGATAGGTGATATTTTCGTTACTAAACACATAACCTACATACTTTTACTTAATTACAAATGGGTTGACCATTCTCTAGCATAAAATCTGAGATGAACATCAAAATGGTTAGTCTAAAATGTACGATATTACATTATAGCATAACATAGAGAATTGCGGAATTTACTGCAGACAAGATAGCCGAAACAAGCGAAAATGGTAAATACAACACGCGTAATTGTTCAGTGAATCTCATTTAAAATATCAGGTGTTATCAGTTAAAACACAATCTTAAATATACAAAACATTTGAATGATATTCGCTTGCAGAAAAAAAAGAGACACCGTTAAGATGGTGAGCGGAGTTATCTAGCCATCATCTGAGACATCATCATGCCAATCGTCTCGCAATATCTAAGTTTTCACGAGGAAAGAAATATTAATCATGTATATGTGTTTTCTACATTTTGTTTCAAAATATTCGAGACTTTTTAACAAATACAATTATTTTTTTTTATTAATCAGTTAATGATGTTAATTTTAGATATTATTCTAACTTATGAACTGAGTTCATAAAATAAGTTATTTATCACATATATTTTTCAAGAACAAAATGAAAAATTCTGTAAATGTTAAATTTGACGGAATTCAAATTGTTTCAGAACAGGTTAGAAGAAATATTTAAAACAATTTATTTCATGGAAGTCGTTCGAGACAAGACATGAATCCACTTGATGGCAGGAGCTAAAACAACTATTCTATGGTGAAAAACAAGCCAACGTTTAGTGTTAGATGGATTCGACCTAGAAAACAGCAATTATTCCCCCTTTGTCAGAAACATCGCTCATGGAAAAATAAGCAAAATGAAAGTACGAGACTGCCGACAGTAAACACAAGGCTCACTTTACACTCTACTAAACACAAATACACAATGAGTCGCTTCGTACCTTTCAACACGTCTGGATCGGGACTGCATTTCAAGATGGAGTTTCGTGTCAGCAAAACAAAGTTTATTTGACTCATAAACAAACGCTGTGAAGTGTGCCGGGGATTTATGTAAACTAAATGACAAATCTACACACTCCAAAGACACTAAAGTGACACTTACATCTTATTTGGGAAACAGATGTAAAGTCCGTTTTCCTTATCTTCCTCACCCAAAAAAACTATTTCCTGAGGGCGTCTACTATTTTGTTGATAAAAAAGGATCAGTGTCAGTATTAACATAAATATGATAATTTAATTATGAGCGTCAGTGTTAAACATGTCGAAGCAAAATACTCATTTTGCTGATAATGAATAAGAGATTAGTTAATTACCATTTCTTATTCAAGGTTGTGAAAACAGTTTTTACCTAACAGTTTTATCTCTCAGATTTTCTGCACGTGAAACCGTACTTGTTTGGACATGAATCTGTGAATATTAATGCGATATAGTTCTCATTATAAGAATGAAAGTGTATACAACGCCATGGCAGAAATACATATACAGAAATAATTTATACATGTTTAAATAAATACATCTTATTTCTCATTCCGTCACTGACAACCATAACCGAGAAGCATACAAAGGAACATTAAAGTGTTAAACGGCGATATGTAATACATTAATTGCAATTTTTTATGCTTAGTATTTTAATACATATTTCATATGTTAATATATCACTATTTAAGTATGAGGCGGGCCAAAGCAACATTAGAATTGTTTGAGTAGCAATATTAAACGTAAATTTACGTTTAATATGGCTACTCAGACAATTCTAATGCTTCTCTCAGGTGGCTTGAATTAACGTCAAAATGCAGAACCGATTTACATTCAACTTTCTACTGTGAAGCGAATGATGTCTATATAATTATATAGGGTAAATAAACAATATAATCTCGCTTAGGTTTATAAAGAATCTGAAAGAAATCTTCATTTATTATCATAATAAGGCCGTAAAGAGAACCGATGTTGCTGGCCACTTAATGCTCATGACTCAATATTACAGTTTTATATTATTTTTTAATATTTATGTACTCAGAATTTATTTGGGCAAACATGTTAAAATAAAGTGGCATTGATTGTAATTATTCACGGTAAAAGTTACGTCTTTCGATGCATACCATGCATTAAGTGAGAACCAATAACATTCTCCGTGTGCACTTTCCCTTTATATTCGTATTTTAATTTTTAATATTTTTACGTTATATATTAAAAGGAAAATGTTATATTTTATTTTTTTATGGATTTAAAACCCCACGATACTTTGAGACTACATTACACTAAATGGAATATAATGCAACTACTATTTGTAATAAGGATCTATATTTATGTACAAGTAATACATCCAATACAATGTTGTTGTCCGGGGCAAACAGATACCCGACGATTGTATTGTTCACATGAATACAATTAATTAATTTAAAAAACATACTTGCACACTTTTATAGAAATAAATATTTGAGGATTGTCTAGTTGTTGATAAGTTACAATAAACATACGCTATCAGAATTGCTTTTTTACTTGTATATTAACAAAAGCGTGTTCTTGACATGTTAGCTAAGATCAAAGTATAGTATCTGTTCCGATGGATACTGCACCCCATAGACTGGTGTTGTCTTGGCCTTCGACGCTATCAGAATTGCTTATTTTTATTCGTATGTTAACAAAATTGTGTGATCACATCTCGTTTGGCTCTGTATATGCGAGCGTGTTTGTGCCTCACTCCTCTATGAGTATATTATTTATTTACTATAACCAGATTATTTATTAAAAAGGAAAATGCAATAGAGTAAATACTGAACGTTAAAAATATATAAAATATGAAAAAATATTCAATTAAATCCACCAGAATGCGTTTCATTTTTGAAACACAACATCAATTTTAATAGTTTCAATAGTTTGAAAATTGCATGAATTGCTTCGTGTTTCTCGGAAATTTGAAAGGGAATTGGAAAAATACAATTGTTGCATAAAAAGGACTCTTTGACTTGCAATGCACTAGCGATCTACCCGGCGTTGCCCGGACCATAACAATCAAACAGAAAGCGGTTAAAATTGTCGATGACATCAGTCTACCTCTTTTCTTCTCTCCTCACTTGTCTTGTTTAATTGTATTGGGAAATAATAAAACTCTAGCTGAGCTTTACATTTATTAGTCATTTCTGCCTGACAAAACCGAGTATCAAATTATTATTTATCAAAATATTTCACATTTTCAAATGACATTTAAATCCAGTTGTTTTATGGATATTAAAATAAAATATATTAATAGCATATGTTATAGCTTTATAACAATCTGATTTAATCCAAAAGTGAATGACTAGTAATTAATTCAACCTTTGAAAATCCTTTTTAAAAATAATGAATTGGAAAACAAAACGGAATATTGAGAAAAAGCAAAACAGAAAATGAAACAAATCAAACATCTTTTAAAGCTTCGTAAGTACAGCTAGTTCATCAATAATAGTCAAGGACTAATGAAATCATTTATGTCTTTTAAAGCTTCGTAGGTACAGCTAGTTCATCAATAATAGTCAAGGACTAATGAAATCATTGATGTCTGTTAAAGCTTCGTAGGTACAGCTAGTTCATCAATAATAGTCAAGGACTAATGAAATCATTGATGTCTTTTAAAGCTTCGTAGGTACAGCTAGTTCATCAATAATAGTCAAGGACTAAGGAAATCATTGATGTCTGTTAAAGCTTCGTAGGTACAGCTAGTTCATCAATAATAGTCAAGGACTAATGAAATCATTGATCTCTTTTAAAGCTTCGTAGGTACAGCTAGTACATCAATAATAGTCAAGGACTAATGACATCATTGATGTCTTTTAAAGCTTCGTAGGTACAGCTAGTTCATCAATAATAGTCAAGGACTAATGACATCATTGATGTCTTTTAAAGCTTCGTATGTACAGCTAGTTCATCAATAATAGTCAAGGACTAATGACATCATTGATGTCTTTTAAAGCTTCGTAGGTACAGCTAGTTCATCAATAATAGTCAAGGACTAATGAAATCATTGATGTCTTTTAAAGCTTCGTATGTACAGCTAGTTCATCAATAATAGTCAAGGACTAATGAAATCATTTATGTCTTTTAAAGCTTCGTAGGTACAGCTAGTTCATCAATAATAGTCAAGGACTAATGAAATCATTGATGTCTGTTAAAGCTTCGTAGGTACAGCTAGTTCATCAATAATAGTCAAGGACTAATGAAATCATTGATGTCTTTTAAAGCTTCGTAGGTACAGCTAGTTCATCAATAATAGTCAAGGACTAATGAAATCATTGATGTCTGTTAAAGCTTCGTAGGTACAGCTAGTTCATCAATAATAGTCAAGGACTAATGAAATCATTGATGTCTTTTAAAGCTTCGTAGGTACAGCTAGTTCATCAATAATAGTCAAGGACTAATGAAATCATTGATGTCTGTTAAAGCTTCGTATGCACAGCTAGTTCATCAATAATAGTCAAGGACTAATGAAATCATTTATGTCTTTTAAAGCTTCGTAGGTACAGCTAGTTCATCAATAATAGTGCAGAACTAATTAAAGTCACTGATGTCTTTGATACCACTTTCTATCAAACACTTTATGACTTTATGCATATAATGCGTGAAGTAAACAAGAAGATTGTATCCGTTTATGTAAACTGATAACAACACCAGGTGCGATGCTACTCATGAGAACAAGTTAGTTTCTCCGACGAATTTCTTCGATTTATATATGCAAAAAAAATTCATTCCCTCCAAATCATTTCTGCATCGCGCCAAACTGTTCTTTCATCTTTTGAAGATGCGAGACTCTGTTTCCGTGTTAATTGATGTGTTTACAAAGAAGATGTGTCAATCAAATATCAGATAAATAACATATGGTGAACAACGACGAGACTAATACAACTGGTATCATATGATAAATATGAAATATAAACATAAGATTCTTACTAGAAATTAAAAGTATATTGACTAATCAATTCATATATACATCGTTATATAATGTATGCATGTCTGACTCTGACTGTCTATTGATTTATTTATCCTCTCTCTCTATCTATATATCTATCTATCGATATATATCTATCTATCCGTGTCTCTTTCTTTCTCTCGCTCTCTCTCTCTCTCTCTCTCTATATATATATATATATATATATATATATATAATTAATTATTAAATTAATTATTAAAGACAATATATGTACTATCATATATCATCAGATCCTTTTACTTTGTAGTCTCCTTTGAAGATTCAGCTCTATGTATGTCAATTATTGATAACAGAGCAAACTATAGAACAGTTTTTATTATATTCCAATAACCATGGTTTGTTTTATTACATTTATTTATCGTACATATTTCGATGGGTGTGTGAGCGTATGTGTATACATATATATATATATATATATATTCATGTAGTGTGTGTGTATATATGTGTAGGTAGTATACATTTATTGATCGATACTAAGCATATTTGTTAATGTATATTAATAAGCATAATGATACTTAAAAGAAGAGAGAAAACGACTTATGTAGAAGAACCTTTTTAAATAGTTGATTGAATGAACGGTTTGACACAATGAGACTAGCTCTATAATGATCTGATTCAATGAGTTTCGCACCCTAACGACTTAAATAAATATTCAGGTAACTTTAATAAAAAATAAATTATCTTTAAATAAACTGGAACTTTATGAATAAAGTATAGTACATATTAAATATTTTAGCAAATATTACCGGATTAAAGTTTTTAAATTGTTCGCACTAATTTTTTTACGAGATACTAGCTTTGACCGAAAAAAATCAAAATGGCGGATTAGTTTGATCTCACACGTGTGAGTGTTTGCTCTAAAAATGTTGTTTGTTTTTTTGTTTATTTTCACCCTAAAAGGAAACTGATGTATGGTGTGGGTGTTTTTCATACACTCTAATCTAAGAACTCTTTTATTATTTGTGAACTTTTTCTGATGATTGCGTAGTGTTGCAGAGACGATATTGACATACAAATGTTGTTTGGCACACAACAAATGAAACGGACCGTTAAATATATCTCACAGAAATTAAAAATGTTTCGAAATGTAGAAAAAATAAAAATAAAAGTAATAAAACAAACCATGGTTATTGGAATATAATAAAAACTGTTCTATATATATATATATATATATATATATATATATATATATATATACCTATACGGCACACACACACACACACACACACACATATATATATATATATATATATATATATATATATATATATATATATATATATACGGCACACAGGTTCCGCTTAGATCACCGCAGTTAAGCGGTGTCGAGCCGGGTCAGTACTAAATGGGTGACCATTTGGGAATACAAGGTACTGTATGTGCTCTCTCCTTATCTTGGCATTGTTTCCAGTCGTCTTGAACTACTTGCCATTGTAATCAAGCAATGCCGACTCAG
>OY744555.1:38748210-38760710 GCA_963556195.1 Sepiola atlantica
TACCCCTTAACATGGGGAGTCTTAGAAATTAGATATTTTTGTACAAAGGTTACGAAATGAAAAAAAAAGGATCAGCGCAATAACTGAATGTGGAGCTCGTGATATTCGTGTTTTTAGAAAATATACACTTTAAAAGTATACGTAATAAACATATATTTCTACTGAAGAGAAGTAAACTAATGATATTCTGATCACTATTCTGCACGGTAATTGAAGAGAAAAATAGACTACTATGTGCAGAGCTTTAATTAACAACTTGAGCGTTATTACACATTTCAGTGGTTATTCTATCTTTTC
Organism: Sepiola atlantica; assembly: GCA_963556195.1. Taxonomy (NCBI): domain Eukaryota; kingdom Metazoa; phylum Mollusca; class Cephalopoda; order Sepiida; family Sepiolidae; genus Sepiola; species Sepiola atlantica. The sequence goes on from OY744555.1 coordinate 38,748,508, forward strand.
TTTTATTCATCTTCTCTCACATATATTCTCTTCATTCGTTCATCATTGTCACATTATACATCGCGTCCAATAGTGATAGAACTAAGTTTGTTTCATTTTGATCCTCTTTTAAATCTGTGAAACATCTGAATACCAACTTTAAAGGAATGAGAGTCAATAGTAATGGAATGTACATCTTTGCTAATCCAACTTTGTTTGTGACAGTGGCAAAGAGAAATCCAGGACTCTGAAAACAATGCCGGGATAAACAGAGAAATACATGTTTTATTTCGTAATGTGTTATTCTTAGATCGGTTGTACAAAGAAATCTGAGTTAATACTCAGATGTCAACTTTATTGTTTCGTCTACAGCTAGAGCAAGGATATATGGACGCATAACATTCCCCAGAATATCAGTAAAAGTAATGCAGTTGCCAGACATTACTCGATATCGGCACGCTGCGCCTACAATGTAACTTTTACACTACGTAACATACACACTTTTACATAGACACATATATTATGATTGCTGATATAGTTGGAAACATTACTGGCGACAATCACTCATTGTGTCTTAATGTTTCTTTTGAAAACTGCTTATAGCTCCACAATATATAACTAGCATGGTAGTCGTAAAATTTTGTAAATAAGTCTACACATAAATACACATCGGAAAAGTATTCATATTCCCACCATCAATGATTGCAAGATTCTAAAACCCACAGAACTATTACTTAATTTCAAATAGAATAACATAACATTAAATGGTTACCAAAACTATACGTTCTTAATTTCGCAGAAGAAGAATGGTATTTCGATACATCAGCCAAAATTTAAACCCAAATATATCAAAAGAAAAAAGTTAAAATTGTTTCTGTACAGAAGAAATAGTGAATTGAAAGCAACGTTTCGTCTATGAAATTAAATATGAGAATAATAATTAAAATACAATTTTTTTACGGTGCCATGAAATTGGTTCGTAAAATCTATAATACCGACTGTAGGATGACTGGATTTTTATTTGAATAAAAACATTTGTTCGATTTCTGTTTTTACGACCTTTCAACTGTTTAGCATTTAATAGCGAGACAATAAAAACAATTGTAAGCAATGCATCGCATGCGGTTAATTGAACAGAAAATGCTCCTTTTACCTACATTTTCTAACGGTATTGCTGCGAAATTTCTGGGACAAATTCGACATGAGCTCTTAGTCTCTTTCAGGGCATGGAATAAACACAGTTAGGTGTGTACCCAATTTGGTTGGGTTTTGAGAAATACTTGTGAATCTTATTAAATATTTAATGGCTGGCATTGTTAGTGTCATCATACATTAAGTGCAATATTATAAGAATACATACATAGTTGTATATATTATAAGAATAGATACATAGTTGAATATATTATAAGAATAGATACATAGTTGAATATATTATAAGAATACATACATAGTTGTATATATTATAAGAATACATACATTGTTGAATATATTATAAGAATAGATACATAGTTGAATATATTATAAGAATAGATACATAGTTGAATATATTATAAGAATAAATACATTGTTGAATATATTATAAGAATACATACATAGTTGAATATATTATAAGAATACATACATAGTTGAATATATTATAAGAATACATACATAGTTGAATATATTATAAGAATACATACATAGTTGAATATATTATGAGAATACATACATAGTTGAATATATTATACGAATACATACATAGTTGAATATATTATACGAATACATACATAGTTGTATATATTATAAGAATACATAGATAGTTTAATATATTATACGAATACATACATAGTTGAATATATTATAAGAATACGTACATAGTTGTATATATTATAAGAATACATACATTGTTGAATACATTATAAAAATACATACATAGTTGAATATATTATAAGAATACATACATTGTTGAATACATTATAAAAATACATACATAGTTGAATATATTATAAGAATACATAGATAGTTGAATATATTATAAGAATACATGCATAGTTGAATATATTATACGAATACATACATAGTTGAATATATTATAACCATACATACATTGTTGAATACATTATAAGGATAGATACATAGTTGTATATATTATAAGAATACATATATTGTTGAATATATTATACGAATACATACATAGTTGAATGGATTATAAGAATACATACATAGTTGTATATATTATACGAATACATAGATAGTTGAATATATTATACGAATACATACATAGTTGAATATATTACACGAATACATACATAGTTGAATACATTATAAGAATACATAATAGTTGTATATATTATAAGAATACATACATAGTAGTATATATTATAATACATACATAGTTGAATATATTATAATAATACACACATAGTTGAATATATTATGAGAATACATACATAGTTGAATATATTATACGAATACATACATAGTTGAATACATTATAAGAATACATAATAGTTGTATATATTATAAGAATACATACATAGTAGTATATATTATAATACATACATAGTTGAATATATTATAATAATACACACATAGTTGAATATATTATGAGAATACATACATAGTTGAATATATTATGAGAATACATACAGAGTTGAATATTTTATACGAATACAATCATAGTTGAATATATTATAAGAATACATACATAATTGTATACATTGTAATACTACACACATAATTGTATATATAATAAGATACATTCATAATTGTATATATATATATATATTACGAATACATACATAAGTGTATATATTATAAGAATACAGACATAATTGTATATATTTTAATAATACATACATAGTAATATTTATTATAAGAATACCTACATAGTTGTATATTTTATACGAATACATACATAATTGTATATATTAGAAAAATACATACATTGCTGTATATATTATAAGAATACATACATAATTGTATATATTAGAAAAATACATACATTGCTGTATATATTATAAGAATACATAAATAATTGTATATATTAACAGAATACATACATAGTTGCATACTTTAGGGTCCAACTCATGTTTGTGCTGTAAAACAGTTACATTTTTTTAAAATCAGTTTTTCAAATTAAAATCAATTTATTCCATTGTTATTTTTTAAATCTATAAACAGTCAGTAAGAGTTAATTGAAGGAAACACATTTGTGCTCCTTAGTTTTTATTTAGACAATACAACTTCACATGGCGTTATTGATTTATAGAAAATCAGTTTTTCAAATTAAAATCAATTTATTTCATTGTTATTTTTTAAAATCTATAACCAGTCAGTAAGAGTTAATTGAAGGAAACACATTTGTGTCTCTTAGTTTTTATTTAGACAATACAACTTTACATAGCGTTATTGATTCATAGAAAATCGAGTAGAGAAAAGAAGACCAAACGTGAGATTTAAACTGCAACGTTCATGAAAGAGATATTCAATTAAGAAGACAATGCAATTAGTTAAGTGTTATTTTCCGCCTTTATATAGCGTTTCTAATTAACTGTAATTCTACAATGATTTAATTATTTAATTAACTTGAAATACTTTTGGGCTCGCATCATTTCAAAACAATCCTGTAAAGAGTAATTCTATTTAAACGCTGTAATTAAATATAAATTCTTTTGTTTTTTATATATGGGTTTTATTTTGTGGTTCAATATCATTTCAAACGGTGATGATTAAGTAATTAATTATGTGTTTATTAAATACGATTGTTTTAGGTTCAGTCTGTGCACGTAGAATACCATCTTTAGAAGAGCATTAGAAAAAGAAACTGACATATAGTTACTATTCCTCAAGTCTAAGAGCTAAAAGAAAAGTCCGTATGTCGATAATCGATCTCGATTAGGAAGAAAACAAACCTTACTGATTTAATACTTTTCTAGGCGTGAACTTACTTTATGAAATCAATTAGACTCTTAGATCTGGGTTACTAGTCATTTTAATATTCTGCGACGTATTTGCCGGTTAACTGTTTTAAAATTCAAGCTCATACAAATTGTAATTTTCGTGTTACTGCAGATAACATCAGTTCTTGTGTGGTTATCCTATAAAACTGCATTTATCATATAAAACTGCATTTATCCTATAAAACTGCATTTATCATATAAAACTACATTCTACATAATACAGTGTGTTACAATAGTAACAGAAACAAAAAATAAGAAAAACTACAAAAATAGGAATATTTTATTTTTATTCTCTATTAAAATCAGCTGTTTTTTACCGGTTGTACATTAACCAATAATTGCATTGAACTGAAATGAAGAAACAAACGAAAACAAATATTTATTTTATTGATTCTTTCTTGAGGACCGTTATTGAGATTCAGCCATTAAGGTATCGGTGTTTAGAAAATGAGGTACGTATTAAGCTACGGATGTTGATGTTGATCTAGAAGACGGAAACTTCGATTTAAAACCTGCGTTCTACATCGTTTCGCAGTCATCTTGTTTCGTCTTATCACTGAAACCAGACTTTGTAGAAGGAGAGCGTGCTCTGTGTGGCGTATAAACGCAGAGCATGGTCATCTACATGTACAGATACCCCTACAATACCCACGGGCGATGGAAATATGTGATAATAAACCGGGCTTGCTGAACAATATGCGGTACCAACATCGGGGATTGCAAACATTGTAAATATTACCTTATTCTGTAAAGAAGTTGCAATAATCATATGTGTGTAGAGATGTAAAGAGAGGAATGAAAGAAGAAATATTGTTTTCAACTTATTTTGGACAAACGTTTTTTTCGGCATGCTGTTATATATTCATAATTGCAAATGTGTATTAAATAAATCAATATTGTCTGCTATTAATCACATATAAAATCGTATAATTATATTTTTCTGATTAATAGATGAAAGTAATTGCCAAGAAACATGTCGGCAACGAAATCATGTGTAAACGTTTTTTTTTTTTTAAACATTATTTTATCTATGTATTTTATTAGCAATCATATCCAATATTGCGTAAAGCGATTCTTTTCAAAGAAAACCTTATTATCTCTGTCTGTTGTCTATCGATTTCAGCAGAAACAATGATTTGCACTTAATTGTTTTGGCAATGTTTCACTGATTATTAAACGGCGTTAACTTTAATGATGACATCAACAATTTCTCAATGTATTTTTACGATCAGATGATGCAAGGCAATATTTAATAAATGTCCATTCACGCTAGATTTTCGGACATCTATAAAAACATCTCTCCACTTACGTTTTCGATAAATATACTAAGCAAACACCAATACATAAATGCTTCAAATCAAGCACGTTGTCCATAATATGCAAATGATCTTCTCTGTGATTGAATATTTGTTTTTACAAATAATAATATGATGAGACTATATAATGCATATATATGTAATCGTACAAATAACAATATGATTAGATTATTTAATGCATATATATATACATATATATATATATATATATATATATATATATATATATATATATATGGATGTGTGTGTGATCGTCCATATACAGATGTACTGTCGTTTGACGATTCAGCAGTGGGGCTATATATATATATATATATATATATATATATATATATATATATATATATATATATATATATTTATATATATAATATATATATACATATATATAATATATTCTATTATGAAAATATATGAAAAATATTTTCATTTATATCTCTAGTACCGCAGTATTAAACTAGTATAAAGCTTTATGTTGTAAAATTATTATTTTTGATATGAACACATTTAAATATATATATATATATATATATATATATATATATATATATATATATATATATATACTATTCTGATCATGAAGACGGAAGAACTATTAAGAAGGATGAAATGGAAAGCCTATTTCTTCCTTAAAGGATCCACAACAAAAATTCAATGGATTACTACGGATTCAAGAATAAAGGTAACGGCCCCGGGTCGAACAACTTGATAACTTTGAAGATGATTACTATAACATGATAAAAAATATAACCTTTTTATGAAAACAAAAAACTTATTTTCAGAAAAAACTGGATAACATGCTTAAACAAATAATAACTCTAAACTTGTGCTAGTAAAAGCAGACAAAACTCGTAACTTTTACAAACTTACTAAAACGAAATACCATAATTTAATTACACAAAATATCACAAAAAATTATAAATTTTTTTAAATTAATCCAATCGATAAAATAAACTCGGATAGTAAAACTATAACGGATAAACTTAAGATTAGCGATAGGGTAGTCAAACTAAAAACAAAAAAAAGCATATATACTATTAAAAGATCACAAAATAAATTTAAACACTAAACATCAAACCAGACTTATTTATCCTACTAGACAAGAGATAGGCAAAATCAGTAAAAAACATCTTAGAAAAAATAAATAAGCAAATTAAAAACACCTACAATTTAAACCAGTGGATTAATATCGTTGAAACCATAAGCTGGTTTAATAGAATTAGTAACAAAAATAAATGCCATTTTATACAATACGATATAGTTAATTACTACCCCTCAATAACCAGAGCACTCTTCGAAAATGTAATAGAATTCGCTACTCTCCTCTCTAATATTTCTGAAGACGAAATAAACATAATTAAAAAATGCCGAACCACGGTACTAATAAATAATAATGAACAATGGACAAAGAAGGACCATTTCTCTTCCTTCGATGTTTCTATGGGTTATCTTGAATCTGCCGAGGTGACAGACTTGGTTGGCCTGTACTTACTATATAACCAAACAAAAGATCTCGAAGTCGATTCTATCGGGCTTTACAGAGATGATGGCCTAATGTATGTTAAAAACACAAATGGACAAAAGTGTGAACAACCCAAAAAAATAATACGCAAAGAAATAAAACGAATAGGCCTAAAGACTGAAATAACATCAAATGTTAAACAGGTCAACTTCCTCAATATTACCTTCAACCTCACTAGTGATACTTATGAACCCTACGCTAAAGATAATTCCTACCCCCTTTATGTCAACCCACTATCTAACCACCCTAGATCTGTAAGTAAACACCTTCCTGAATCAATTAGTCGAAGATTAGCAACAACTCCTCCAATATAGATATATTCAATAAACATAAGAACTTTTATGATGAATCACTAAAGGAGAGTGGATATAAAAATACCAATATAGAGTATACTCCAACTACACAAAATAAGCCTAGTAGAAACAAAAATAGAAATAGGAAAATTATCTGGTATACACCTCCATTTAATAATTCAACTGAAACCAAATTAGGGAATACATTCCTAAACTTAATAAATACTCATTTCCCTAATAACAACATACTCCATAAAAGCTTTAATAAGAACACACTGAAACTAAGCTATTGTTGTGGTGACAACCCGGAAACAATCATCAAAAAGCACAACATTAAAATATTAAACGCCTTAGTAACCTAAAATCCTAGAAAAAACATGTAACTGTACTAACAAATCAAACTGCCCTCTAAACCAAAAGTGCCTATCAACCCAAGTGGTCTATGAGGCATCTATCTCCTCAACCGAAAACCCATCCCAGACTAACTATTATATTGGTCTGGCAGATAACAATTTCAAGGAAAGATTCTACAACCATAACCTCTCCTTCAACAACCCTGATCATCCTGACCAAATTGGACTATCACTACACTACCACAAAATAAAAACAAAAAAAGAAACTCCCATAATAAAGTGGAAAATCCTAAAAAAATCTAGCACCTGCAAATCAATGAACTCATCATGTAAGTAATGTTTGAATGAAACACTAGAAATTATCCGTTTTAAAGACAGAAATAAACTTCAAAACAGAAAACAAGAGACGTCTATCAACTGTAAACATAGTAGACTCTATCTCCTTAGCTACCCACATACCCCACCTTAACCCCGCACCACCCCCTCACATATTTAAAAATGAAAAAAATTAGAAATGAATAATAACATTAACCCCCACCATTATACACTACTTCAAAACACATTACAACCACCTACCCACCCACCCGAAGTTACCACCCAACCCCACCCCAACAAGTCTTGATTAATCTATAGATATATAACCACCCCACTAAACCATCAAATCTCTAAGTATTACCTAAAATTCTCAGCCTCAAAAGCCTCTCAGTCATATTACCAATTATACCAAAATCAGCTCCCACCTAAACCCATAACTATTATTGCTATTAACTCTGATACCACTTAATCCTTCAATTACTATCTTGAACACTTAATTATTTACTAGGGGCCTAGTCTTGATTATTGGTAGTAGAACTATAAAAGCTTACCATCACTTGCAGACTTATTTCGCCTAATGACTTCACAAATAACAAAATTATGATAATTACCATTATTATTACTACTATTATTATTATTATTATTATTATTATTATTATTATTATTATTATTATTATTGATACTATTGTCACTGTGACTATCGTAGGTACTATTAGATTTATTATTATTATTGTTATTATAATTGTTTTTATCCTTACTAAAGATAGTAACACCATCAAACTTCTTTTATATAGTATTGATTTACTCCTCTCCAGGAGTTAGGCACAAGGCCAGTTTTTATCCTACTCTCACAAGTAAGATGTGACCAAATGTCGGGTGGGGAAAGTGGGGTTTGAAAAGCCAGCGCCCGCGAGGTGAGCACTCTGGCCATTAAACATTGCCTGGGCAGCCCCGTCGGCATTCCCCGGTAGGTGCGCCTCAGACAGTAAGCAATTAACTTACTCCTCCCCAAAGAGGGGAGGCTAACCCTGGGAGGGTGGACCTCCTAGAACTGCACAGGACAGACCCATTGACCGGCGTAAGTCAAGCCCCGAAGGACAAGACAATACCAGTATGGGCTGTAGTATCCATCGGAACAGATACTACACTTTGATCTTAGCCAAAAGGCCAGAGGGACCAACTTCTTTTATATAGTAATTCAACTAGTATTAATTTTAGTATAATATAATTACAATTAACAAATATTATCACAACAAAATTCACTACCGTTACTGAGCTCATTGTAAAATCCATAAATAATTACATTGAAATAGTATGCAAAAGTAGCAATTAATAGCCTAAATTAAAATTATCAAACAGTTTTATCTACACGATAATCACCTATTACAACAGAAATCACAGTTATAATTTTATAATTTTATTCTCATTATTAAATTAAACCCACCCGGCCCTCTGCCCCGGTTGAAATTGAGGTCACGATGGCCGAGACACTAGATATCATTCCACTCAACTTTCTAAAATATTACCTGTTGGGGTCTCCCCCTCCCCCTTTCCTATCCTCGCTATAGGCTAAGCCTCATCTTCGTCCCCCTTCCTTTGATGCATCTTCAATTTCCGGTTGAGGTTGAATTTAAGATTTTAGGCAGTAATTCTGTTAAAGCTTGAAGAGTTGGCTTTCATTATGAATGCTAACGAAACAACATATATATTGCCGCAATTAATGGAATAATAAAATCACCAACAAAAATATATTTTGTTCTGAATTTTCATTGAGCACTCTCAAAAACGCGGTTTCAGCTTCCTTCGGATTTATACCCCCTGGATATTTGTAACAAGTAAATTATATATATATATATATATATATATATATATATATATATATATATATATATATATATATATATATATATATATATAGTCTTAAAGAGCTTTAAGTTATTTTACACAAAGAAAAAAAAATGCTGTTTACAAACTACACCCAAATTGTCGCAGACTTACCACTTGTATAAGCTGACTTACCGCTGGAGAATTAAAAAATACAGAGGAGATGCAAGTTATATAACAGTGGAACAAAAAGAGGTGAAATTAACCATGTAACTGTTTCGGAGATTTAAAACAGGACGGATATAAAAGTCATGTATGTCCAGTGGCACTGATTAAATGACCACTTCTTTAATATATAAATGTCGAACCAATTCCGTGTTATGTGAGCGTCAATAATATCTAATTCGTTATAACCATTCTACACGATTGCCATAATGTATTATAGAATATGTATTGTAGGCAACAGGATAAGTTCGGTGGGCACATGATGTACTTTGTGTAAACTTCACCATTTACGAATGGTTGCATTGAAACTATACAATACCCTAAAAGATGTAAAAATAAAATGTAAAACTAATGTTATATTTCTTTGTTTACTGGCCCAAGTACAATTACTCTACTAGTATATATAAATACATAATTGTAGTTTTGAATAATTAGTACCAAGTAATTGAAACATGAAAACATATCAATCATTTTGGGTGTTCATTTATTTTATGTTTACACACACATATGCTACCTCCAGTCACTTATTTTTGCTGGGTCGGGAGCCTGATATAATAATGAACCAACGGCATACATTGATCCCCACTCCACAGGAAGAGGGGATTATATCATGACGAACGAACACTATCCTCCCCCCCCCAAAAAAAAAGAGGAGTTAATGCCTGAGATGATTATATCGTGAAACAGAATAGATAGTAAACTACCCCTATCCCGTAAAAAAGGGAGAATTCATCCTAGGGCGATGATATCGTGAAGAACAATCATGTCCCCCTAAAAAGAGAAAATAATGCCCGGGAAAAATGTATTATGAGGAGATAATACCTGGGAGTATCACCACTTAAAAAGAGAAGGTAATGCCTGCGAGCATGGTATGTCAACTTTTATTGTACACGTAAAATGCCGGAATGTAAAGTGGGCTAAAAAATACAGTCGCCATTTCCTTAAACAAAGTTAAGTATGCAAGTAAATGAAGAACGGTTACCTTCTTTTCATAATTTAATAAAGACATGTTTATAATTGTGAATAATCGTTCTTCTTTAGTTAGCCTTTTACTTGACTTGTTTAGATGGCGAGTATATTTATTTATCACTCCTATATTACTATCAACACGGATCAATGTTATTTTAATCAATAATCCAATAGTTTTTCTTTCAAATACGGTATCGTACTAAAGAAAAACATATAGACAGTCAAATATATGTCTAATTGACATAACGTTTTGTTAACTTTCTATGATTAATTAATGTTTATTGTTATTCATCCATGATTATATAACTTTACATGAAACATTATTTTAGTTCTTAATTTTTTCATTTCCAATTACGTCGGATTACTATCATCCTTCATTTCTCACATATTTATATATATATATGGATATATATATATGCATGTATGTATATATATATATATATATATATATATATATATATATATGTATACATATATATATATATATGTATACATATATATATATATATATATATACATATATATATATATATATATATATATATATATATATATATATATATATATATATATATATATATATATATATTACGGAAGTGGTGGTGCAATATAGTGGGGACATGAATAACTATGATTATCTCGTGTCGTGTTTGATTTCTATCGGGGCTACTTCATCAATATCAGAGGTTAGTTTAGAAAAGCTACAAATTTATAAATATGTGCACAAATTTGTATCTCTGTGATCAAATAGTACACGCAACTAACCTCTGTAGCGTTGGTTTTAAAACTCGTGTAGGATAATGTGAAACTAGAAATAGCGCCATCTTTATCTCGGAAAGGTCTCCAGTACACTCGTCTTATTCTACTCATTGCTATTGAACTGAAGAAATACCGGTTCAAGATTAATAAAATTCAGCATTAAAATCTTAGAGTAAACTAAATTAATCCTTGATAAATAGTCTAAGAGCTAAAAAGTCCGGATGTCAATAATCGATCAAAACAAAAAAAACAAACCTCACTTATTTAATCGGTATTATTTAATACTTTTCTAGACGTGCGCTTTTATGAAATGACTTATACTCTTAAATCTGGGTTACTAGTCATTTTAATATTCTGCGACGTATTTGCCGGTATACTGTTTTAAATTGTAATTTTCGTGTGAGTTACTGCAGAATGAGGTAACATCAGCTGTTGTGGGCGTTATCCTATGAAACTGCATTCATCCTATGAAACTGCATTCATCCTATAAAACTGCATTAATCCTATAAAATTGCATTATACATAGTACAGTGTGTTACAATAGTAACAGAAACATAAAATAAAGAAAAATACAAAAATAGGAATATTTTATTTTTATTTTCAATAAAAATCAGCTGTTTTTTACCGGTTGTATATTAACCAATAATTTCATTGAACTGAAATGAAGAAACAAACAAAAACAAATATTCATTTTATTGAATTTTTCT